>JTLS01000458.1:0-18546 GCA_000826855.1 Basidioascus undulatus
TGTCTCCCACCCTCTCCCTCTTGCTGACGCTTGGATGTCACCCGAAAACAGGACCTTCTCAAGTCCCTCGGCTTCGACGCCCTCCCCGTCACCGTCACCGCGCCGGTCACGTCCTACGTCGCGCCCGAGCGCCGCCCGCGCCGCTTCGTCCCCGGCGCCGCGCAGTAAACGGTTCTCCTCGATCCTGTTTGCTTCGCTGCATTGTCGATGATGTGATGGTCTGGGTGCACTTCGCGCTGCGGTGGGCCTTTGCCGTGTGCGTGCAAGATGCTGCATGTTGTCCCCCCTTTTCCCCCTTACTCCCTCCCGACGCATCGGTTTCTCGGCGTGCGCCGCACGCCGATCATGTACTCTTTCTCTCACACGCCAAAGTCCATACGCGCTCGCCCATGCTTTCGGAACTCAAGTCTGCACCGAGTGGCCTGACTTCCTCACTGTTTGATGCGTCATACGTCGCCTGCTCACATCGTCTCATTCGATCGAAGCATATCTGATGGCAGCCTGATTGGAATCCCGCATCACCTTGCTGTTGCCCCGTCCGGCGTGCCACTGACCGCTGACTGACGTTGTCCTTTCGTCGTCTGCGCTCCCGACTTGACGACATGATTACCACTGATAGTTGTAACAGCAGCCTGATGCCTCACCGTCCAGGGGCATGTTGCCGTTGCGCTGGTCCGTCTGATCCACACATGCGCAACGCGGACCGAAGCCAACCTAGCGACCTCGTCATCGTGACCCTTCAGCCTTCCTTTTGTCATATAGACTGACCGACTTCATCCCATAACTAAGAGTGTCTAACATCGTGTGTAACAGACTGAGGGTCTGGGCGGGCTTCAGACGTCTCCATGCCTAGTTTCCCGGCTGCCTGGACTTCTCCTTCGGGCCTGCGAAGCCCGCACACACTGGTCCCTTGGAGATGTCACGCATTCAGATTCCATGAGAGACACATGTTATTGACTCTCATGAGCTCGATGGGGGGCGGGTGCAGCACATGCTTAGAACTTGGAATCCTCTACCTGCGGCGGGAATGAGCCAGCGGCGTCTTGACACGTACGTCTTGCTTGGTGCTTATGTTTACTTGGTGCATAAGTTTTCTGCCTTACATTTCGCTGGCCTGAAGATCCTCGTCCACCACTTGGCTTGTAAGTGCCTTAAGGGCGGGCGCGAAGCACCATACGGCGTTGTAGGATCGCTTGATCTCAGCTTCAAAGGCGCTGTGATTGCGCGCTACTGCGTTCGGTCTGTACGTTGTAGAATCTCAAAAGATTTTACCTATTCTTACAAGGGTTGTGCGTTCGCAGTGCGTGTTAAGATGCTATTGTGACTGTGACAGCCCGAGCGTGTGGGAGCCCAGCCTGAGTACAGTCGTCGTATGCAGGCACGCGAAAGTGTAAATCTGGAGGATCCTTTGCAGTATTCCAGGTTAACGTCATTACATTGGGACCAATGCATCTAATGAATACTTGCCGAACCAGGGTGGGCTGATGCGTTTGATGAAATCAAGTGCGCGAGTGCGACGTTGCGAGTACCGACGATGTTGCGCCTCCGCGCGAGTGCGTCCGGCATACAGTTGCACTTCCAGATCATCTTTGAATATCGAAATAACAGCAGTCCAAGGACAGAGGTTTTGCGTGGTGGCAGCTCGGGACGTACACGGTGATTCGCTCCACAAACACAGCCGCTGGTTTCGGACGGCCACTTTGCTGCCGCCACGCGTTGGTCACCAACCGTCACCTTCCCCTCGCCAGCCCACCACCCGTTTCGTTTTAACTGCCCTATCCGCATCCAACTCGAACGTACGGTCGTATCCATCATCTCTGTTCTCTCCTAAGCTTCGGTTTCCCTGCCGCACTTCGCGAGATCTCGTGCGTCCTGCGAGCCGTGCATGCAAGGGCGATCGAAACATCAAGCTGATCCAAATGTCTACATCCGACTCCCAGATGTCCGAATCACAAATGCCCCGGCTCAACGCAGACGTCCTCGTTCGCATCTTCTCGTTCGCGAGTGCTCTGTCAGCTGGAGAGACCGTTGACTTCCGCGGAGAGCGCCACAGCACGCGTACGATCCAGACAAAGCTCTCCCTCGTTCTCATCTGCAAGGAGTGGAAGATGCCCTACGCGAAGGCTTGAGTCCCTCCAAAGTTCTTATATCGAGGGCGCGGCTTGTGATAGGAGCTCGCCACGCCTTTCCTCTATCGCCATCTTGCGCTTGCTTCGCCGCTACAACTCGAACGCTTCCTCGCCCACATCTCCCTTGGCCACCTTCGCGGCATACGCCTTGCTTCACACGGTCGCACTCTAAGCTTTCGAACATTTCGCATGGCCGGGCAAGAGACCTATGAGTCCTGGCATAACGGACACGACTTGGACGCAGTCGACGCTGTCAACAACCCCACAGCCCTCGCGACCATTATCTGACTCTCATCGGACTCTGCGACCAAATCGAAACGGTGCACATTGATACGCGCTCAGACTATCATATACCTGTAACCACGCAATCGGCAATCCTTTCGAGCCTTTCATGCAGAGCCGCAACGCGAAGCTCGTTCACATCGAAGCCCTCGAGACCGAGCTACCCCCGCATGAACTTTTTGCACTACCTTTGGGCTTTACGAATCTGGAAACCGTCGTAGTCATCTCTACTTGGCTAAATGACGAGACTTCATATGCAGAAGCCGTCCTCGGGGCGCCTCTTGAGCTGTCATCTCCCACGCCTATGCGAATTCCCAAAGTCGTCCGCCTCGACTTCACGGTCAAGTTGGGGTCGGCCGTGCAGCTTCTCAACACTCTTAGTGGCATGAGCCTTCCGTCACTCGTCCACTTCTCCATGAGTTTTGATCCCGCAGAGTCCTGCCCGAGCCCTCGAGATGTCCTCGGCAACATCGGCTAGCACTTGACGACGCTCAGCTACTATTCGGCTCTACCGATCAGCTTGACTTGTTTCTATGCCTCCCAGACGTATGGTCACGCCTCGACACCTTGTGTTACTACATCGATCGCTCCGGGCCTCGTCCCCACGCTGCCCTCCGCTTGAGCCAACCTACGCTGTCCCGCATCCGTTTTATCGGCAGCATGGAGCTTGCCGCATTTGCTTCCAGGGACGTTATTGCCTTTTCTTTACGAGAGCGACTTCCAAACCTGCGCGAGATTATATTGTGCGACAGCATGGCAGTCTTGTATGATGAGATTCTGTGTTATGAGATTGGTCCGGGTCTACTTGCCGAGATGGCTTCACTACTGCAGGAGAACGAGATTACCTTCCGTGACACATTGGGGGGGCGGCCAAAGGATGTCCTGAGATGAGGGGGGACGGGGAGGGGTGGACTTACGATGTCAGAAAAGTAGGGCGGTGACTTTGCTGCCTATGAATCGAGCTTCAGGCGTGATAGAATGCGGTGTGAATGCAAGGCCCTGGTCACCTTGCCTAAATGCCTTGTATTTATGACCTCAAACAGACGGAGGATCGTAACTGCAAGGGTAGCCATCTAAAGCGCTGTCCAGGCCTCTAGTGAGTGCCATGAATGGCGCGTAGATGGCTGGCCCCTGCAACAGTATCAGTGTGGTATTGTGTGTAAAACTTTCAATGAAAGAGTGACCACAGATGAGAGATCTTCAGGCTGAGTTGTTTCTTGCAGTTTGATGAACGTGCGACGCTGCATTATGTGTCCGTCCGTCGCCAGTCTGCTTCGTTACCCTCTGAAGTGATGCCTCTCAACCATATTACCGTATCACATTACGATCTCCCTTCTAAGTGTTGGCAGATGCAATTAACCGGATAGAGCAGATAAGCAGGCTCTGCAGCTCCGGAGATCAGGTCACGCAGCGGTCGTGTCGCAGTCCGGCGCTGCTTTTGCCTAAGTTCGCAACGCAGCAAGTCTAAGCTTATTACCCTTCAATACACAATGCTCTGTATGTATTTATTTTTTCATAAGGATCTTGGTAAACGAGTCACGAGTCGGTCGATGTGCGGTGGCGGCGACAGCCTGAAAACGGTTTGCTCATCCAAACTACCGACCGCGAACAACCTTCTCAGACCTTCCTCTGTTTCCGCCCAGACACCCGACCTCTGACCATCATCAACACGCCCAAACCCGTCAATAACCTGTCACTATCACAATCTTGAAATATGCCCTCCAGGCACCGCGGCTCCCCCGGCCCCGACCCCAAGGTGCACGCCGACAACATGGCTGCCGCGCAGCGCGTGCAGCAGGAACTCGCGAGCGGTCAGCGCAAGCCGGGGCAGAGCCGGGACCGCTACCGTGGCTCCAGCCAGGAGGCTGCCCCGCCCCAGACCGAGTCGCAGTTCCCAGGCAAGACCGAGTCTGAGGGCGAGGAAGACGTCGATGAGGTCGACTTTACACGCCACCGGGCGGGGATGAAGGCGGCCTTGAAGAACCCGAGGGTCAAGTAAGTGGTGTTTTGGCTCGAAAATTATCTGAGAAGGGGCTGATAAACGGAAATGTTGAACGGGTAGGCCGGAGAGGAAGGAGCAACTTCGCTCGCACTTGGACCAGGAGGAGCGCGAGGGCCGCCCGCTCGAGCCGGCGGTCAGGCCGTGAAGATTCACTGAGCGTATCAAACCAGGCAAGAAGGTTAATGTGCTATAAAGTTGCTGTCAAAGTGGGGCTTGAGGTGGAACGACATGAATGAGCTCTAGCATACGGTGACTTCGGTTAGGGCTTGGCTGGCGCCTGTCCGCTTCAGCAATTGACTGAGACTTGGTTCATGTCAACATGATAGCTTCTATATGCTCTGAGTTTAGGATGCAGGCAGTAATACGGATGAGTTGTATCGCCGGGTTGATGGGTAGCTGAGAAAAAAGGCACCCCGTACGCCCGTGGCTCATGTGAGATTCTGTCGATGTTGAGATCTGAGAAGCCACGCAGGTGATGCATGCCATACAGAAAGCCTTTTCTGGGTGTACACTGCGATTAAAGAGAGTATAAAACTTTCTTACGGATATCGGAAATCCCCCAGAATAGGCAAGGGCTACTGGGACAGTATTTTGTCTCGGGAGTCGAGAGTCGCACTGTTGGCGCTTGCTCAACGTTTAGCTGAGACCTAAAGAGGAACTGCGCCTGTTGAGGGATTAGTCTTCACATTTAGTTTTAATATGAGCTAGTGGCACACGACAAAGATCTGAGGTACCAGCTGGGACGCGTGAATTGACGCGTCTTGGGGTGGAGACGGGCAGGTGATGCTTCTCAAGCATGTCTAGGGTAGAAACAATGGTAGAAGAGCCTCTCGGAACAGTTGAGAGCGAAGCGGAAAACCAAGGCCGGATTAGCGGGTGAGGTCGAACGACACCTTGCTCCGCGAGGCAACAAATGCAGAGCCGCGAACGCCGCCTCCATGTTGGCTTACCTAGTACCGAGACACACGCTTATACATATCGTTACTCCTCCATCCCGGCAAGCTCAAGCTGAACAAATGGAGATCATAAGGTTAGACGCCAAGCAGCTTTAAGCCGAAAGGGACGTCGTCAGCAGAAACTAGGGGAGGTAAATGCGCTGAAGGACCGGCTCGCTGTACTTTCTTCACGTTGGACTGCGATCACAAACAATAAGAACTTGAATCCACCAAAGTATCCAGAGTCCTGGTTCAAACAACCGTTCGCTTGACCAGCCTGGCTCGCCGTAGAGAACAACGTGGAGTGCAGTCTGAATGGAGGAGAAAGATGGGGAAATGTTTTTGGGGGGATCTTAGATGGAATTGAGAACGGTAAAATAAGGGAAGGGTGTCCAAGGGTATCAATATTTACAGCAAAAAGCCTTTTTGAGATGTATGTCTGGCTCGGCGCGCAAGTCGCGCTCAAGCCAGGCCTTGACGCGGTCGAGGTACCGGCCGCGCTCGTTCGAGGCCAGCTGATTGAGGCCAGCTCATTTCAGAGAGAGGAGCCATGAGCGATGATCACCACAGCTGAGAAGGGCAGGTGAAGGACAGGAAAGTAGACGTCAGCATGCACAAGAAGTTCGGTGGAAAAGGCATGGACCGAGGCTGAATCGAGGACAGCTTCTCACTCACCAGCAATGAGCGGAAGCGAGGATGGTGCGGCAGGCGGGGGTGGGGTTGGTGAAGACATGGCCGCGGCGGTAGAGGGGAGAAAGGTGGGAGGGTTTACACAAAGACGGAGGTGAAAGAAAAGAAAAGAAAGAAGAGGACGACGACTCGTCAAGGTAAAGTGGAAAGTAGAGGTGTCACGGCGACGGCCCGGGTCGTTGCATGTTGCCGGCGAGGCAGTCAAATATTGCAGTTGATGCCTTTCCGCCGCGAGGCGGTGCAACATGGAAGAGGCCTGAACGCGCCCTTCTGCACTTTCCACACCCAAGACGAAGCTCCAACCAACCCTTTGGGCCCTTGTGCAAATGTGCATTGACAAAGTGTGGACCAGGATACAAGGACGGGAGGCAGCGAGAGCTAAAAAATTGACAGAGCGGCATGGAATGCTGCTGGTCGCGCTTGCAACTTCGTCACAGTCACGCAAAGGCCTTCCTACTGGGATTCCGCAAGTATACCAAAGTGTACACTCACCCAAAGGGAAAGAAGGGCCGCTGGAGCATCGGGCGTCGGCAGTCGCAGCGTCTGCAATTGCTCAGCTTTGGCAGACACCTGTACAATTATGGCTGTCGAGGGATACCTGTTTATTGTGTTTTGTATGCGTATGTGTTGGTGACAACATGGATCAGAGGATCAGAGGTCAATCAATTGGTATGCGTCGACGCGTCGGCGAGCAAGGGCAAATGAGCAAAATCAGCCAAGACGCGTTCAAGACGCGCTCGCGGAGGCTCCTCCGGCCACTCCTGGCTCTGGCCTTGACCTCTCGACTTCTTGACCTCGACCGTGTCCCCCTCACACAAGCAGCCTCTTCCTCACAGACACCAAGAACTTCTTCGTAAGTCTTGCGGAAAGTATGAAACTCTAGACCATGCGTCGTCTGATGAAGAGGGTGGCCAGGCATCCCCGTTCCCCGTTCGCGCGGAGTACCGCGAGAAGGAGAGGATCGGGCAATCGGTGTGGAGGGTGAATAGTTCAGAGCCGGTGAGTCGAGTCAGTCCAGGACTGGGGTGTATTTCCGGTGTGTTTGGAGGAGGTCGGTAGGGCCCTGAGAAGTAAACGTCGCTCGATGAGACCTCCTCTACCGGGAATGATCTCACACCTGCACCGGAGGCCGCCTGCAGGCTCCTGCGCTCGATCAATACTGACACTACACCCGTTTCTATCAGGACTCTCCCTCGCTATGGATGACCCCGACCCGCTCTCGGACGTTCCTCCACAGCCGCTGCTGCGCATCTGCCTGACCGCGGTCGACTTTGTCCTCACGCCGCCGTCGGCGCTGGACGATGCCTCGTCACCCTTCAACTCGCCGGGCGTGCAGCTACGTAAGGTGCCCGTCGTGCGCATATTCGGCATGACCGGGGGCGGCCAGAAGGCATGCATGCACGTGCACGGCGTGTGGCCTTACTGCTTCGTCCCGTACACGAAGGACATGGACCCCGAGAAGGGTGCGGGTGGCGCTTTCTCCGACTTCGTCTTCTGTGAACGACCGGAGCTGACTTTTGAGGAGCTGGGATGGTACAGTCCGGTCCTACATCCACCGTCTGGGGCTCTCGCTCAACCGGGCGCTGGCGATCTCGCTCAACCGGAACCCGTACGACCCGGCGGCGTCGCAGTTCATCAAGGCGATCGTGCTCGTCAAGGGCGTGCCGTTCTACGGCTTTCACGTCGGCAACCGCTTCTTCCTCAAGATCCACCTCGTCGACCCGCGCAACATGGCCCGCCTCGTTACCATACTCGAGAGCGGCCAGATCATGGACGGCGCGCTCCAGCCGTTCGAAAGCCACATCCCATTCCTCCTCCAGCTCTTCTGCGACTACAACTTGTACGGCTGCGGATGGGTGGACGTGAAGGATGCGCGGTTCAGAGTCCCTTTGCCAGGTGCGCGTGTGCATGCCTCTGCCGTCTACTCCCTTATCCTGACCTCTCGCGCTTCCTACAGAGCCTGATCCTTACGACACCCCTCCGCCTAGTCCTACACCTCACTCCACCGCCTCCGCCTCATACACCCCTTGCACATTCACTACCGCCACCGTCCCGCCCTCGCTGCTCCACCCGCAACACACGCTCATCTCGCGCGACTCGCGCTCCGCGCTCGAGTTCGACGTCACGGCGCCGTGGATCCTGAACCGTCTCCAGATCTCCGAACGGCCGCTGCACCACGCGTTCATCGAGCGGTTGAGCCCGATCGGGGCCGAGGAGAAGCTAGTGCACGCGCTGCGCGAGATCTGGGAGGACGAGGCGCGGCGGCGCGTGAACCGCGGCGAGCCGCCGACGATCCACCTCGCCGAGTCCGTCGCCGGCGGGCGTGCGAAGGAGGCGCCCGTGTGGGACAACGCCGCGCGCCTCTGGGCAGTCATCGAGGAGCGCATCAAGGTCGACCGCGTAAAGCGGAACGGGATCTCGCTCAACTTCGACACGTACCCGCGCAAGAAGCCGTTCGAGGACTTCGTCCTCACCGCGTTCCAGGCGATCGAGGCGCTCTACCCACCTGAAGAACGCGTCACGTCCCGCCGTCGCCCCGGCGCGCCTGCGACCCCGGCCGCCGCCGCCACCGCGTCGAACGTTCCGGATGAGGACGCGTACGAGAACCCGTACGAGGCCATCTCCTCGTCGCAGCCCGGGCCGGAGGTCGAGCCAGCACTGAGCCAGGGCGCGGACGCGTTCCTCCAGACCCAGGCGTTCCGCGACCAGCTGAACGCCGTACGAACCCGCCAGCGCGCATGGGAGCGCATCCCGGCGGAGGACGACGAGGAGGCGCTCGAGGCCGCCGGCGGGCTCGGCGCCGTGGAGGGTGCGCTGGAGGAGGCGGTGGACGAGGAGGGCGAGGGAGAGATCGGCCTTCGAGGGGGTGCGTTGCCAGAGGAGGACGAGAAGGCTCTTGACGTCTTCATGGCTAGTCAGCGCGCGAAGGCCAGCCAGGACGGAGCCGAAGCGTGGGAGGCGGATAGCGAGATCAGCGGGGCGCCGGGAAGCCCTCGCAGTCCACTCAAGTACGTGGTGCACCCTCGCTAACGCTTGTGCTCGTTGCAGACTTTATTCATTGCAGATCGCCCATCAAGCGTCCGATTTCAGCCTGGATGCCTTCGAGTGCCGAATGGTGAGTTGCATGCGATCCTATCACATGCCACATGCGCACCTAACTCCTCGCTTTTCACAGCGCTGCCGGGCCATCCTCTTCCCCACTGAGTCAGCTCGTCGTCCCCTCCGCCTTCCGCTCCCCTCCTTCGCGCCATCGCCGCGGGCACAACGCCTTTGCGGTCCCCAGTCCAGGCACGCCCTCCCGTCGCGGCAGCGCATTCGCGCACTCGCCCGCGCACGCCAGTCCCCTCCGCCAGCGCACGAGCCGTGTCGATATCAACGTCGAGCAAGAGCGGCCCGAGCCGCCCTCGCCGCTTCCCGCAAACCGCAAGCGCGGGCCAGACGGGCGGCCGAAGCTCGCTTCGCCCCCTCCGTCGTCGCCGGTCAAGAAGGAGCCCAGCCCGACGGAGCCGGAGGCCACCGCCGCGCTTCAACCGACCGCGCTCGAGCTCGAGCCGACGGTCCCGGATGAGGGGATGGACCCGTCGCCGACCGATCCGAACCTCGAGCCGACGCTGCTCGATCTTCCCGTGCCCACGGAGGCGGAGCCGCCGCTGGTGGAGCGGCAGGCGCTGTCGAAGGACCGGAGCTTGGGGAATCTGCGGGAGAGGAAGAGAAGGAAGACGGCGAGGTTCGCGGACGACGAGGTCGAGATCATCCCCAGCCCGCCTGCGGCTGTATGGGCGTCGGATCCAGGCGCGTCGCAAACGCAGCCGCAGATGAACGGGAGCGCCGACAGTTCTGCGGTCTCCAGCGGGGCGAGCGAGACTCATTCACCAAGTGGGTGCGCATCAATTCTTGAATACTCGCGGCGTACTGATATGTGCCTTTGTGACAGTTCCCTCAGCGTTGACGCAGCCCATGCCCGCGCTTCCCCCTGCCGCCGCGACGCAGTCCACCACCTCGGCGTCTCAACCTCCTCACATTCCATCTCAGCCCCTCTCGACTCGCGCATACACATACCATCTCGCACCACCCTCGACGCGCGACCTCGTCTCGACGCTCTTCGAGCTCGGCCTTCCCTCGAAAGTCTACCGCGAGCCGTACTTTTCCGACCCGGTCGACGTGCCCGAGCGCCCGCGCGAGTACGCCGGTAGGGTATTCACCCTCCACGGCGACGGGCTTGATACGCTGCGGGAGTGGCCGAGTGCGGCGACGACGCCCAGCGAAGGGACAGAGAAGGGTAAGGGCAAGGCGGTCGCCAAGCCGAAGCTCGGGATACGCGCGTGGGAGTACGCGCCCGCGCCGCTGAGCAAGAGGAAGGCGTTGAAGTGGCTGAAAGAGCACGGGAGGATGGAACGTATGTCGCATGCGTATGGATACGACTTTCCCAACGACACGCTGATGCCTTACTCACCGAAGGTGGGCAATCGGCGCGCGGCAAGCTTGCGATGGCGTCTCAGGTGGGCACGTCGCGTCCAGGCCCGAATACATCTGACTGAGAGCCATCCACGCAGTTCGAGGGACCGACGCAGGCCCGCAACTTCGGCTATAAGGCCGCGTCGCAGAAGAAGCCGAAGCCAAAATACGCCAGCTACGAGAAGCAGAACATGTCACTGCTGGCGATCGAGGTCTTCTGTTCGTCCACCTGCCTTGCTTCGCTCTTCGGCCGCAGCTGAAATCTAGACCTTCTCCTAGGCAACACGCGCGGTCACCTCGTGGCGGACCCGAAAGAGGACAAGATCTCGGCGCTCTTCTACTGCTTCCAGAACGAGGACGACGAGCTGCCGGACGTGGGTGGCCGCGAAGGCTACTACTGCGGCATGATCCTCGTCAGCACGCCGCAGGTCGAGCCCCGCCGCATCGCGATGGCGGATCGCTATCCGGTGGAGTACGTCGAAAGCGAGCTCGAGCTGCTCAATACGCTCATTGACCGCGTGCGCGAGTGGGATCCGGACGTCCTCGCGGGCTGGGACTGCCAGTATGGCTCGTGGGGATACGTCCAGGACCGGGGTCGAGACTATGGCGGTTAGTAACTCTACCACGCTGGCTTTTCCAAGTTTGGCTGATGAGGTAGAGGCGAATGTAAGATATGAGCGTCAGCGAGGAGATCTCGCGCGTACGCGTCGCGACGAGTCGCCCCGCCGGCTCGGACCGCTGGAATCAGACCAAGACGACGACCTTCCTTTGCGCCGGACGTCACGTCCTCAACGTCTGGCGCATCATGCGTTCCGAGCTGTCGCTCACGCATAACTCCTTCGAGCACGTTGCGCAGCATGTCCTCAAGCAGCGGTGCGTCTCATCTAGCATCTCCACCGACGCGAGCCCGGCTGATTGAAGGACCCATAGCGTCCCCCGGTATTCACCCGAGACCCTTACGAGCTGGTACAACAGTATCGTGCCCGCGCACACGGCTCGCGTGCTCCAGCACTTCTTGACGCGGGTCACGATAGACGTCGAGCTGCTCGACAACATCGAGCTTGTCACGAAGACAGCGTGAGTCCACAGGCTTCATGAATATCGACGGGTTCTGACGCTCTACTTTCCATCGTGTTCCAAGCGAGTTCGCTCGTGTCTTCGGGATCGACTTCAACTCCGTCCTCAGCCGCGGGTCGCAGTTCAAGGTCGAGTCGTTCATGTTCCGCATCGCCAAGCCCGAGAGCTTCATCCTCATCTCGCCGAGCCGTACGAAGGTGCGTTGGCGGCTTCCCGGGGGTGGTCTGTTTGTTCACATCCTCTGGCAATGGTGACGCTCGTCTTTCTGCGGCGCAACAGGTTGGACAACAGAACGCGGCGGAGGCCATCCCGCTCATCATGGAGCCGAAGTCCGCGTTCTACAAGGACCCCGTTGTCGTGCTCGACTTCCAATCGCTCTACCCGTCCATCATGCTGGCCTACAACTACTGCTATTCAACCACGCTCGGTCGCGTCGAGGCGTTCAAGGGCTCGTACAAGCTCGGCGTCGCGGATCATCGGCTCGACGACGGCGTACTGGAGCTTCTGAAGGATCATATCATTGGTGCGTTCTTATCTCGCGCTCGACGTGGCGTGGCAGCCTAACAGAGCTGAGGTTACAGTCTCCCCTAACGGCATGATGTACGTCAAGCCCGAGATCCGCAAGAGCTTGCTCAGCAAGATGCTCGGCGAGATCCTCGACACGCGCGTCATGGTTAAACAAGCTATGAAGGGCGCACGCAACGATCCGGTGCGATATCTCGCCCTCACAAGTCTCGGATGGAAGGACAATTCGGCTGACGGAGCGCCTTGCAGATCCTCTACAAGCTCCTGAACGCTCGTCAGCTCGGCCTCAAATTTATCGCCAACGTCACGTACGGCTACACGAGTGCGAGCTTTTCTGGCCGCATGCCTGGCGTCGAGATCGCGGACAGCATCGTTCAAACGGGAAGGGAGACGCTCGAGAAGGCGAGTTCCGTGTTGCTTTCGCAGATGCCGCACCGCTGATCGAAACGCTCCAGGCGATGAACATGATCCACGCGAACGCGGAGTGGGGCGCCGAGGTCGTCTACGGCGACACAGACTCGCTCTTCATCCACCTCCCCGGTCGGACGAAGGACGAGGCTTTCCGCATCGGTAACGAGATCGCGGACGCCGTCACTGCCGCCAACCCTCGGCCGGTCAAGCTCAAGTTCGAGAAGGTACGCGCTTGCTGCCTCCGCACCGGCATTGCATCGTTTTGCGCTGACATGACGCTTCTTTTTCTCTATTCAGGTCTACCTTCCTTGCGTCCTGATGGCCAAGAAGCGCTACGTTGGCGCGGTGTACGAGCACCCGGACGAGACAGAGCCCTCGTTCCAGGCGAAGGGCATCGAGACCGTCAGGCGCGACGGCGTGCCCGCCCAGTCGAAGCTGCTGGAGACGTGCCTCAAGTACGTACTTCACGCCTTTCAGCGACGGCATTGGCTCAAGTATTGCTTGTCAGGATCTTGTTCCGCACGCAGGATCTCTCCGAGGTCAAGGACTACTGCCAGCGCCAGTGGAGCAAGCTGCAGCAGGGAAAGGTCTCGATCCAGGACTTCATCTACGCCAAGGAGGTCAAGCTAGGGTCGTACAGCGAGACGTCGGTCCCGCTGCCCGGCGTCATGGTCGCGGCACGCATGATGAACAACGACCCGCGCACCGAGGCGCACTACGGCGAGCGCATCCCGTACGTGCTCCTCGAGGGCGAGCCGGGCGCCAGGCAGATCGACAAGGCAGTCCCGCCTGAGGTCGCTCTTCAAGATCGGTGTGTCCTCTTCCGCGGCATTGCATGTCTGCACCTGAAGCTTACTATCGAGCCTGATTCAGCCGTGTCCGCCTGGACGCCACGCACTACATCACGAAAGTCCTCATCCCGCCGCTCGAACGCGTCTTCAACCTGATCGGCGCCGACGTGCCGTCGTGGTTCAAATCCATGCCGAAGACGGTCAAGGCCGACACTCATCGCCCGTTCCTGCCGCCCGAGGCTTCCGAAGGCCTCTACGGCGCACCTTGCCTCACCATCAACCAGTACTACCGGAGCAACTGCTGCGAAGTCTGCGGTCACAGCTCGTCAACCGGTGCGCCCGACTCCCCACCTTCGCTGGCAGACCCTCACGCTGAATCCTGTCGTCTTCATACAGTCATTTGCAGCACCTGCTCCGCGTCCGAGAACCTCGCCGACACCGCGTACACGCTCTACTCGCGCCTGCACCTCGCCGAGAAGCGCCTGCTCGACAGCCAGCTCATCTGCGCAAGTTGCTCGAGCGTGCCCGCTTGCGAACCGATCCGTTGCGACAACATCGACTGCCCGGTCCTGTACGAGCGCACGCGCGCGGCGTGGGAGGCCGAGGACGTGCGCGGCGTGCGGGAGGTCATGAAGCGCCTGGAAGCGGGGCAGTCCCTCGACTGGTGATTCGTCGTTGGAGCGCGTTCTTTTCTCGCTTTCGTTTCGTCTTTGCTGCTGTTTTTATTGAGTCAACTGTTGTTTTCATACGTTGTATCACACCCGCACTCGCACTCGCATGGCATAATCACTATTTCGTCGCATCGGCTCGCCGGTTGGCTGCGTGCGCCGGTCCGGAGTGTCACAGTTCTGAGGCTCTGAAGAGAAGTCCCGTCGACATTGCCCTACCGGCATCGAAACCGAGGCAATGCTTTCATGTAAGCAGCGATCATCATGCAGTACATAATGACATGACCGAAAGAAAAAGAAAGCGTCGATTGTTTCTATGTCCTCACAGTGAGTGGGTATAATAGAAAAAGGTACAAAAGGAAGATGCGAAATGCGAAGTTGTTGCTTTTTGCGGCCGCCCCGCCGTGTAGTGTCTGGTTGTCTTCCTTCCTCCTTCCCCTTCCCCAGCGGCCGTGCGTGCTGTATATCGTCTCCCGCCTGTATCCTCATCAACCCATCACCCCTCACGCAGCCCATCCCGACGCTCTGCCCGCTCATCGCCCGATGATGGGGTGAGACGATCAGAATAGCGAATTCATGACCTTCAGGGACGCCTCGACGCCGAGCTGATAATCGCAAACGACCAGCAGCCACGTCAGCATCGTGCGTCTATTGCTTGGGACAGGGTCTCAGTTGGGGAGGGCACGTACGAAAGTAGCGGCGTTTGCGCTGTCGACGGACGTCCCAGTCAGCCACGGGAGGGAAAGAGACAGGAAGGAAGACTCTAGGGAGAAACGCACGGGAACGCGCGGGCCATGGCGGGGCCAAAGCCCTTAAAGAGCGCCTTGAGGCCGTCGGCGCGCACGGTCTTGAGCGTGCAGTCGATGAAGCCCTTGTACGTCCCCTCCGGTGCAGACTGCAGGCGCGACTTGATGACCTGTTTCCGGGCGACACGATTGCAGGTCAGCTGAGTACCGGAAGGGAAAGGGGCGGGGAGAACGGTGTTGTACATCTGGGGGAATGGCAATGGACCACATGGCAACGCTGTATACAGGTCGAAGGGTTAGCTTTCCGCCCATCGTGTGGAGAGCCGCTGATATTGATCGTACCCAGCTAGACCACTGGAGAAAGTACCGGATCAAATCAGTCTTTGCGCCGCAGGATGCCTTCGCACTAGTCTTTGAGGGAGAACGCACCCCGCAGTGACGACCGCGCCGATATTGAGCTCGTTGGGGTTGGAGCCCTCGGGGGTAAGCATCTTCTTGAACTTCTCGTACGAGACGAAGTACCTGTCCCGGGCCGGTCCCGCCAATTAGCTTACTACGCCTTTATCATTCCAGTGCTTGGAGAGGATAATGGGCGTACGCAGCGGAACCGGGACCGTCACGCGCGATGGTAGCGAGCGTCCCGCGGAAGATGGAGCGCATGCCGCCCTCCTTGTACAGTCCGCGAAGGACGTCGAGGGAGCCGTTGTACTTGCCGCCCTCGCCTTGGGTCTGTCACGTCATGTCCAAGCCCAGCACTGTCAGCCAATCGGACCCGCCGAAAAAAGACGCGGTGTGCGGAGAAGGGGACGGTGCGCACCTGCAAAACGACCTTGACGCGCTCGACGGGCGCGGCGACGAGCGTGGTGGGCACTGCGGAGAAGAAGCCCGCGAAAGCGAGCTCGCCGGTCGAGAGCGTCTGGGATGTCCGGTTAGGCGTGTTGGCGTAGACAATCTTCTTGCCTAGGTCGTACGACTGCCGAGGCGGGCGAAGACGTGTCAGAGAGCTAGGAACCAGCCCGAGGACCTAACGGCTGCATGCGTACCCAGAAAGACTGTGCGGTTGGAATGAGATCAGTTCAGCGGCTCCGGTGGGTGGACGAGCAGGAGAGTGGAGTGGACGCACCAGAGCGAAGATGGGCGTGACACCAGCGAGAGGGGGGAGGACGCCGCGGTACATCCTGCCATCACAGCTCACCCCGCGTCAGCCACGCGCACATACTTTGCTCCGCTGGTCACCAGCAGCGCCCACGCACCCCTTCGGCCCCTCTGCGGCCAGCGTGCGCTTCACCACGTCCAGCGCGCCCTTGTACACGCCCGGCTCGGCCGTCTGCAGGCGGACCTTGGTGAGGTCAAATGGGTGACCTTGGTCGCCATCCCGCGTGAGTGTGGTGCTTGCTGAAAGACAAGAGGGGAAACGCACCGACAAGCACCGCCGCGACGCCTCCAAATCCACCAGAGACGAAAGACTTGATGCTCGAAGCCGTGGCGGCCTTGGTCGACTTGACTTCCTTAGGCTGAGCGGACATTGCGCGTGTCTTTGGCTGGCTGATTAACGAGGGTAAGAAGGCGGCGGACGAGGGTGAAGTCGAGAGTGCTAGTATGCGGGTGCTGTGTAAGCGGTGTGCAAAAGAGAAGATGGAGATTGAGGCGAAGGGGAGCAACCGGGCCAAGAAGGTTGCTAGGCCGGTCCGGCGAGAGCCGGGCCAGCTCGATCACGCTCAAGTTCGCGTTTCGCCGCCGACGACGTTTGTTTCGGACCTCGGCGAAAGCGCCGAGATTGCATCCGTTTCGTTGGCTTTTCCGTGTTACAACAGGCACAGACAGTCGATGGGACGGGTTACAGTCTTTAAAGCAAAATGTGCCTGCAACAGATCATGAAAAGGAGCCTGGATGGTGAGCATCGATAGAGTACCCACAGGAAGAAAGCACAGTGGTGCAGCACTGCGAAAAAGCCTAGCCATGAGCAGTAAACGTCACACAAGAAAATCCCAGTATTGAGCAAGTGTCATTCCGAACTATGGGTTACAACGCTCCGGCGACCTTCGGTTCGGGTGAGGAGTGCGGTGTCGGGGGAGGTCAACTGGCAGGGGGCAGATGACGGCGAGCGGGAATCTTCCTCTTCGGGGTCGAGTGTCACTTCAAGTTGGAATCGTTTACAGGGGTCAAAGTGAGGAGGACGACTTGACAGGCGCGGACGGTAGCGTGGTGAGTGAGGGGCACGTCATCTTCGTTGCGTGACTCCTCCCCTCGCCAGCGACCCAGATCTTTGAGGCGCTGCTCGCGGCGCTTGCACAGATCTGAAGGGGCTTGACCACAGATCAACCGCCGACATTCGCTCCAGTCAAGATTCCGTCGTCGCAGCTCTTCACTTCCACCCAACACACACGCAGCCAGTTTCACGTCCGCCAAATGCTTATCCACCTTCCGCTTCTCGACTCTCGCCTCCCACTCTCGCCAGTAACGCCAATTGAGCCAGCACACGACCGCCTCTCCCATCAACAGACGGATGCCAATCCCTCCCGAGATCTCCTTCCACTCGGCACTGATGCGTGCGATACTCTGCTTTGAAGTCGGCGGCAGACACCAGGGCAGGCCGTGCGCGTGGTTGCGCGACTCCTCGCGGCTGGTCGAAGGGGAGGTATACATGTAGGACAGCATGAATTTCTGCGTGGCGGGTGCGAATGGGTGTTAGGTGCTCAAGGGTGGCGGAATACGATGAGGCATGTGATGCCGCTTCCGCTCATTTAACTACCCCTGACTCTCCTGCAAGACGACCGACTTCTTTGTTTATCAATGGACTATCTGGGAGCACATCAGAACATAGTAGACTGTACGTCTTATATATATTCCGACATCCTGAATGATCATCAGCGGAAGCTTGATGAATACCACCATTCTGTAGCTTGCAAAATGTAGCTTGCAAAATGCAGCATTCAGGCCGTAGAGACGTGGACATTTCTTTCAAGATCTACCCAACGTCAGTTGTTAAAAGAGATCGCAAATACATGTAGTTTGTGGTCTATCTCGCCGCAGACGGATTGCATTCGGGTATCTAACTGTCAAATAGAGAACCTGTATGGAAAAGCGTGCGTGTGTGATGCGTGTGCAACGGTGCGTGGGGTGCGAGGCGAGACATAGCGGATAGAAAGCGAGGAGAGCATCATGGCGGATCGTAACGTAAAGGAAGGGGAACCGAAGGGCAAGGTGGATGGATGGAGGGTATATCGAGAAGCAAGCTCGGGAAAAAAAGAAAGGGTATGAGGATGAAAGCTAAGAAGACAAAGGTCAGGATTGAGCATAAGAAGAGCGTTACCAACCAGCCCGATGGGCTTGCACAAAAAAGAAACAACGTCCAGTACCACACCTCACCTCTCCTCAACTCTTCGCCGCCCCGCCCGCTGTGGCCTCAGGATCCGACCGCGCCGCAGCCTCAGAACCAGGCGGCGCCTCGCCCTCCTCGGCCGTCTCGAAGCTCGCGACGCTGCTGCGCGCGGTCGACGTCGCGGTCGTCGGCGTGGCGGGCGTGACGGAGATGCGCGCGACGGCGGGGTTGAGGGCGAGCCTTGGCTGCCCCTCCCGCGCACTCCCACTTTCACTGCCACTGCCACTCCCAGTCGCACTGCCTGTCGCACTGCCGGCGCCGGTGCCAGTACCCGCGCCAGTATTTGATTCCCGCACCGAAAGCTGGGAGATCGATACGGACGGCATAGGGACCTCCCTGTCCGGCGAGCCGGGCGGGGGGACGTCGTACGGGTCCTCGTCGGCTGTGTGGATCTGGAGAGGCACGAAGGCCGGGGGCCGGGGTTCGTCGGCTGCGGCGCCGGAGGTGGGGAGG
>JTLS01000459.1:0-18533 GCA_000826855.1 Basidioascus undulatus
TCGTGCTCGCTACAACTGCTATCGGACCTGGCGCGGATCCTGCTCCCGCCTGCGCTGCCGCTGCTGTTGCTGGCAATGACGACCGGTAAAGGCTGGGAGTATGACGGATGTGCGTTGCTGTTCGTCGTTGTGGCCGTTGTCGTCGCTATGGAAGGTGAGGGGATGGTCGTGGTCGATGGCGAGGGCGAGTTGTGCGGTGAAAGTGACGTTCGACTTCGTTGAGCCGAACCGGCCCTGCCGCCGCGACTCAGGCTGAGGTGCTCCTGTCCCGAAATGGTGACTCGCCTAGATTGTAAGCTCGATGTGGACGAGTATTTGGGGCGTTATCGCCGCTGTGATGCAGTGGACGTCGGTACAGAAGATGAGTGGGCGCCGCCGGGGGTTTTGCGGTTGGGGACCGTGGCTCAGACCGGGCGTCCAAGGATTTTTCAAGCGGTGGCAGTCGGCAGTCACCGCAAGAGGACTGTACTGCGTGAACAGCCCGATCTTGCCAACCTCAGCAGATATTTGTATCAAGCACGAAATACATGGTAAAGGAGCGTTGCGCGTTCAGATATACATTTGCGCTCAAAGGGTCCAGCGGAGAGGTGAAGTTCTCCCGGACGTCTGCACCGACCAGCAGTGCAGTCTCCTAATCCTCCGAAGGAACTTCACTCGTCCTCGGTATGGTGGTGCTTTCCGGACCCGTGAGATTCCAGGTAGTCCTGCGCACCACCAGCATCGAACTCGCGCTTGGTCTGCCTCCACAGCTATCTGTCAACCCCCGACTTATATTGCAACACACCTGGCACACTTACGTTCGTGTCCGAGACGTCATAGGCGTTCCCAAGCTCTTCGAAGAAGTCTCCGGCGGTCATCAACTCCCGTTTCTAAACCCTATAGCTCAGCATTCGTTCGCTGCGTTGCCGGCACACTGCGGAGGCCCACCTGCTTGCCCGACACGATGCTCTCGACATCCTCCACAGGCGTCGCCACTTTGCCGAAGATTTCATCCAACTCGACATCCCTCTGCAAAGTGCCTGTTCAGCTAGAGGTCCGTTAGACTACACGGTTCGCGCTCACCTCAGCGGGATGCGAGTTAACCCAATCCCTCATGACCGCCGTGTACCCGCCAACAGCCGCCCCATCCGGATGCCGTGCCTTCAGGCTCGCGGGGACACGGACGATCTGCGCAGTAGAAGCTGCGGCGAGAGCAAGGAGCGTGGTCAAGCGAGTGAGCATGGTCGAATGAAGGTCGCGTTGTGTACGTTGGAGGATGATGGATGGAGGACGGCAACGCAGCTGCATCCACCCCCTTGACCCTTCGACCTGTACCCCATCAGGGGACTCGCTAAAGTGCATCTTTTTGATACAGCTGGAGAAGTGCACAGCCAGTCGTTCCACTACGCGAGTGCTGCGGGACTATGCAAGGGTCTGCGTCTTCGATCACGTGAGGAAGAAGAGAAAGAGTACACAATGCCAAACGTGACTTGAATGTCGCCATGCCTGGCGTTACAGCATCTTTTTGGAAGGTATGCCACAAGAACCAAATGGAGCGCGATGAGCAGAGCGAGGCTGGGGAAATGTGAGGATTGACTGACAACGCCTGTGGAAGCAGGCAAGGACGACATGCACAGGCCTACGTCGTTAGCTTAGATTGGTTTTCATGGAAACCACCGCTGAACCCTGGCTGGACCATCGCCAGCATCCACTGAGTCTTTCGAATTGCTTCTATATTTGACAAATACGAGTCAAAGTGACTATTGAGGTGACTGAAATATCCTTGCTGCGTAGCCCTGCACTGCACACTCTCCGTTGCGGGGCGACAGCCAGTTGCAATTGCAGCACGAAACTATTCATTTCGCCCCAGGCAGCGCATAACGCATCGAGTATCTGGCAATAGGAAACAGCGGCCTGCCCGTCGCGACGTGACCCAAGAGCCTGAGCGGCGAGTAGTGAGCGGCCAGTCTCGCCCACAGCGCGACTGTGTACGAAATTTAACGGGTTAGTGCAAGATCATCCGGGACGCATAGAGGAAAGAAGACATGCTATACTGATAGAATATCCGTGAAAGCGTGATAGGCACGCTCTCGCAGACTAGGCAGCCTCTTCGTGCGTCCGGCATGATGCGAATACCGCCTGCGTGGGCGCGGTACAGTAAGATAACAGCGACAAAGGCACGAACGATTGAGCACGGACCGGGCAAACGCCGTGCATCTTTCACTCGCAGCATCAGCGCAAAGAGAGGAAAGTGGTTAAGCAGCGCCAGGACAGTCTCAAGGCCGGCGTGGATGGCCAGGATGGCGAGGCGACACTGGCGGTGATATCCGATTAAGCGCAGCAAAAGGCACAGAAGTGACGATACTGACCAGCGCGAAGAAGAAGTAATCTAAAGAAAGCCTGTCGTTAGCAGGATATCGCATATGGCAGAAAGGACGCAAACGCACAAGTCATGACTGTCGGAAACAGGAAGACGTTGAGGGTGAACAGGACGGTTCCGAGCAGGAGCGTATCGCTATCGTACTGCGCTGGCTCGACGCGCTTCCGGAGAGCATTGTACCGCTTACCTGAGAAAAGGGGGTTAATTTCAGAGTGAGGTTCATCAGCCCAGCCTCCGAGCTACGAACGCACCCCGGAACAACCTGAACAGGGAGATGAGGATCGACAGCTGCCAGCTGAACGCATACGTGAGGGCGATGTAGGCGCCGAAGAGATGCGCGGTTAAGAGGGCCAGAAAGTCGGAAGCGAGGGAGAGGATGAATGTCGACCCGAGAATACCGGCGTAGCCGAGGCAGGCGAGAATGATGGGGAAATGGGGAGCGAGTGCAAGGAGGTAGACTGGTTTCGCCGAATGTCAGCTCGAATAATGCGGTGGCAGGTGTGGTAGATTACTGACCTTCAACCATGTGCATTGTCGAAATGAGACTGTTCGTGATGGCCGCGGATAGCTCCGAATGCAGCTTCAAACCCGCCGGCCAGGCGTTCAGCCACAGGATGGAGGAGCGAATGTTGGTGAACGCGTGTGTCTACAACCGTAGAGCGTCAGGTACTGATCGGAGACCCGCGTAAGCACCGACCAGACCACTCACCTGAACAAACGAGAAGACCACCCGAGAGAGCGGAACAGCATTATCCCGAAGGAATAAGCCGAGGGCGTAGCCTGCCGATAGTTCAGCACTCAGTGTTTAACGCCCTTTCGTCAGAACAGGTGTACGCACCTATGATCGCATCGTTTGCGACGAGCCACAAGCAGTTGTTGAAGCTGGATGCCTCGCTGGGATTAGCCGCAGCGCTTCGTGAACGTTCACTACGGCCCATCTCACTTGACATAAAGCGCCCACCCCCGAGCGACGTCACCATCCTCACGCCTGACGTCCTGCGTCGACCAGAACGAAATCTGTTCGAGACGGACATCCAGCTGCGCGCACGTTGCAGAGACGTCCTTGAGCGCGGGTGCACGTAATTGCGGGAGAAGAGGCAAGGACAGGAGGGCGCGGAGAGGATGAATAATGCGGGACAGTGAGCTGTTAGTTTTCGTTTGGCCGATTGTCGTTCGGATCCGGCCACGTCCGCGCGGATGGTTGACTGCGTGTGCCGCATTGATCTGCGAGGACCAATTGTCAGCGAGGACCGGCAGGCAGACACCTGAATCGACGGACAAAGCGAATGATGTGTTCCATTTCACCTTCCGCAGGCGGAGGAAGAGGATTTCGAGCAGAGGAGGTCAGGTCGAGCTGAATAGGCACGAGCGATAGGTATTGATGCTTGGGAACATTGGGTCGCCGGTACAGAATCACTTGAACAGGACCGGAGCCCCTGGCCGATTAGGATATAAAAGTTAGTGGAATTACGGATGAAGTTGAATTCGAAAACGGACTGGAACACTTGCGGTGACTTGCGACCGCGAATATGAGCGTGAAGCGGTGCGGATGAAGGAGTGGATTGGGGAGCAGCGTCGGTCGAGCAAGCACCGAGCAAGCGAAGGGACTCGATGAGGAGTGAAGGTGCTGCTACATCCTTCAAGCGGTCGACGGGTGTGGACTTTGAGCCCTGACGAACAATCCACGGCATGAGTTCCGACGCTGAGTGAACAGATCGATGGGACGCACTGCGACGTCCGGGGAGGTAAGCGCAACACAAGCGCTGGAACCGCTCGGCGTGACCCAGCCATAAATAAGGCCAGGTGAGTGAGGTTTAAAATCAATCGGCCAGAACACCCTTTGTATAGGCGAGGGCGTGCACATGGTGGTGGTCGGAAGGCAAGTCGCAAGCGGCGAATCGCCATGACGACTCGGGCGAAGACTTCGGCCCGTCAAGCCGCGTACTTGTCTTCTCCCTTCATCCTCACGCTCGCTTCCTCACGCCTCTGCTCTTCAGCGACGATGTCGACTTCGTACGCGGAGCGCATATCAGACTACATCGCTTCCCGAAGTACTGCGACCAAGCTCGTCGCGGCCGCGGCGGTGGGCTCCGCGCTCACCGCCTCGTCCATCCTCGGGTACCAGGCCCTCAATCGGCGCCGGCGCCGGCGAGACCTTTCCGCAGAGATCGAGGAGGCGCTCCTTGAGAGCACTGCAAAGACGCCGCGGACAGGGACACTCACGCCTGCGGGCGTCCCTGAGCGGCGGACGGGAAAGGAGCTCAAGCGACCGTGGAATGAGGATCTGGTGCGGGAGCAGCTGAGCAGGAACATCGCCTTCTTCGGCGAGGAGGGGGTGGAAAAGATCCGGAATGGCTTCGTGATCATTGTGGGCATGGGTGGCGTGGGGAGCTGGGCGGCAACTATGCTTGTCCGTAGGTGCGTCTTCGTCTCCCCCTCGTCTCACCCCTCCCGCGCACTCACATTGCACTGCAGCGGCGTGTCACGCGTGCGCTTGATCGACTTCGACCAGGTCACTCTGTCCTCCCTGAACCGCCATGCGACTGCGCGTCTCGAAGACGTCGGCATGCCGAAGGTGTACTCCGTTCAGAAGTTCCTCGAGGGTGTCGCGCCTTGGGCGGAGATCGACCCGAGGGTCGAGCTTTGGAGAGGCGATAAGGACGGGGAGGAACTCCTCAGCGGGGATCCCGACTGGGTGCTGGGTACGTGAAACACTGCTTGTTCGCTGGGTCTGCCTGGCTGATGTCCAGAACGCAGACTGCATCGACCACATCCCGACGAAGGTTGAGCTGCTCAAGACCTGTCACGACAAGGGCATCAAGGTGGGCCCAATTCCACTCATGCGGCTCTATGAGCAAGGGGTTGCTAAACGGGGTTCGCACCAGGTCTTCTCAAGCATGGGTGCTGGCGCCAAGGCTGATCCTTCGCGCATTGTGAGCTGCTTCTTTATCTTTGATGCCGCTGCATCTGAAACCAAACTTTGCTCGCTTCTTTGCAGCAAATCAGGTATAACAGTGCACTACAGCAGAAGCGCAGCGTAGGCGTTACTGATTCTCTTGCTGTCGTAGCGACATCTCCAACACGCTCGAGGACCCGCTTGCGCGCTCCATCCGTCGCCGCTTGAAGCAACTCGGCGTTACCGAGGGCATCCCGTGAGTCAATTGTACGGCAATCGCAAGTGCAGTCGCTCATGAGCCCCTCTGCAGCGTTGTCTACTCGACCGAGAAGCCTTCCGACATCAAACTTCTCCCTCTGCCCGAGGAAGAGTTCCAGAAGGGCAAGGTGCACGAGCTGTCCGCAATCGACGACTTCCGCGTCCGCCTCTTGCCGGTCCTCGGTAAGCTGTACCGCACCTCCATACCTTCATCTGATGCGCTCATCATCCTCTCGCAGGTCCGCTGCCCGCCATGTTCGGCCTTGCCGCCGCTACCTACGTCCTGCTCAAGCTTGCCGGGCGTGACTTTCAGCCGCTTGCTATCAAGAACCGGCCGAAGCTCTACGAGAAGCTGCATCGGGACCTGTTCGTCCGCGAGGGCCGCCGGACTGGCGAGGGCAACTTCTAGTGCATGCTTGTCTTCCTGCTTCTCTTCCAAAGCACGTCTGACTGTACCTTCCGTGTAGCCAAATGCCCTTGTCCGAGCCGGAGGTCGGTTACATCTTCGACGACCTCTTCGGCGCGAAGTCGGTCATCCCTCCGCACGCGTACCTCACGCGGCCGGCGCTCGTGCGCTGGGACGTGAACGAGCCGCTCACGACCGACAACGTGGTTGTGATGCGGAGGGAGGACGCCGAGAAGCACGAGGCGGAGTGCAACGTGAAGGGGAGGAGCCCGGAGGAGGTCTGGGGCGAGGATGTCGTGCAGGCTGCGGAGAAGAAGACGGGAGAGGCAAGGGCGGTGAAGGACTGGAACTTTTGAAGTGCTGTTGCGCTTTTTCCACGTCCCCGTGTCTGTTTCCTCGGCTGCTTGTCTGCTGTGATTGTGTTGACGTCTGCGACCAACAAGCGTGCAAGCCTGAAAGGACTGACAAATTGTGCTTAGCCGACTGGACCGCCATTGTTCTCGAGCGCAATCGAATTATCTTGAGTTTCGCTTCGCTCAAGAATGTTTATGGCCTTGTTCGTCTGTAAACGCACATCTGCATTCGGGCGTCCTTATCGCGTCTCTAGTCGTCGGACTGCCTAACTCCGTCTAAGATTCTAGCTCGAGCATGGGTAGCCTGCCCTCGGATTCCAAAGAAACCAACCTGGGCCCACCTCATCTGGGAATTGTCCAGCGCGTACCCATCGCGTGAACAAGCGTGACCGAAAGCCACTGGCAGCCCGGAGCCTATCGCAGCCATGGCGGGCTCTCACGGGCCCTGCGCCTCTGGTTGAGCGGCCAACTTTCTCAGAACCCGTTTCGAGAGTTCTCCTCAGCTCGGCGTATTGACCCGACACCGAGAGGTGCAAAGCACAACGAGGTCCAGCCTGAATCGATGCACCATGGAGACGGATTGTGGCAAAGACCCACCGAAGATTCGAGACTCACTACTGGAAGCCTCTTCAGTCTTGTTTAACTGGCGACACATTTGCACAGCGACTTCTCGGAGTTGAAGACTCATATGAGCATAGAAATTTTTTTGGGCCGCATATCGCTGGTCTTGGGATAGGAGGGGCGATTACATAGTTCAACTAGTTCAAAACAGGTGTAATAGTGCACTGTGCTTTGAACAGCGACGCTGGGGTAACACACTGCTACGACCGACCTACAGCTGTGATCCTGCCAGACCAGCTTCGTAAAACATCCGACGAGGCATATTTTAGAAATTAACGGGGTGTGTCCATGGTAAAGAGGTAAAGCTCGTATAGAAGCCGTGACAATCGTGAAGCCTAAGTGGACGGAAGTGTAGATAAAAAGCAGCCCTTATCACAACGGTCTCGTGGTCCGTGCAAGTCCTCAGAGAGTGATGTCCTTCCCGTCGAGCCATTCCACAATTTTCTCATAGAGCTCGTCGTGAGCGGGGCCGTAGCGCTCAGGCAGGCCCTGCAAAATCGGGTAACCAAGCTTGGCCTGGCCGTACGAGAGGTATCTGGCCCTCGCAGGACAATTTAGTTGACTGTTGCAACACTTCTTGAAAGGCGAAGGCTCTTACCTGTAGCCCTCTGGGTACTTCTTAAGCTCCTCCTGGTCGATCTTCGGCACTTGGCTGGGGTCAACCGGAATGACCTTGTCCTTCTCATAGAATCTGCAGACCACACGTCAGTGTCGGACTGGCGACAGCGGTAGAAAAAGTGACCCTACAGCTTGACCCAGCGCGCCTTCCATTCGCCATCTTCCTTCAGAACAAACCAGACGAAGCGGCAATCGTTCTCGATGCTTCGGGCAGGGTGAATATGAGCAGACGTAGTGCAGCCCCGACATTTGCAGTGGCTTACTCGACCCAAACCCCATCAAGATTGAAGCGTTGGGTGATCTGAATGACATATAGACGTTAGAAGCGGAGAGATACTCGAGATGACTAGGACGCACTGTGGCCTTGATCTTCGCTACGCCTCGCTTGCCTGCCGCTGGGCCACGAGCAAGGTCCACCGTCACTCCATTTGCGCGGTGCATGATGAAATCCTGTACATCGGATGTGAGTATTTCTCTCTGAAGAGCAGAATAAAGAGTAAATTCTCACTCCTTGGTAGAAACCCTTCTTAGAGGTCTCGATAAAGTCATCGATGTGCTTCCCTCCCGCCCAAGTGGTGAAGACCACTGCGTCGTCGGTGAAGAGGGCGCGGTACTTCTCCCACTCGCAGCTGCTAGACGAAGTTACTCGTTATTTTCACCGTACAATTTAAACAAAGAAAGGACAAGAAGGCCGTACGCATCGCGATGGCACATCCAGCCTTGTGCTATCTCGCTGATCTTGAAGCGCTCAATCGCTTCTGTCAATGTTGGGGAGAGGAGCTGCCTTTAGCCGCCATCCAAGTCCCGTTGCTATGACTGACCACTCACCTTCGAGCGTTCCGTTGATGGACACTGAGTTCTTGGGAAGCGGAGGTTGGTCACCAATCTCGACGGGAGCCATCGTTGCAGGGATACAGGTGCGTGGGGAAATGAACGGCGTTGAAAAGATTCTCGCAGTGCACAGGTGGACTTTTTAGTGGACTTGGGTGTTTTCAAGCGGCAGCATCAGTTCCCTCTTTATACGGCTGCTCAGCCTCAGCTTCCGCAGGACGTCAGGCGCCCTCCGCGCCACAGCTCCGATGTACGGGCGGAAGAGAAGAGGTCGTCTTCTGGCTGAACTATTCCTCGATCGGTACTGTCCGATCCTGGTTACATATTTAGAACCAAAGTGTAGTGGCAGTGACGAGTTGCAGTGCGTCGGGAGACGGCGGAACGGATTCGGAGCTTTCCCGAAGTTCAGGTCGTCAGAGCTGTCTGCTTGCTCCACCTGTTCTGGCTCGCCCATCGGCCCATCAGGAAAAGGGACACGGCCGTACAATTGGATATAACTGCAAAATGTAACATGTACTGGCGTTGTCTGGTTGCAAAATTCACAAGCTCCCTTCGCTCAGCAAGCTACGTCTGAGCTCCTGTTCTACACTCACTGTGAAGACGCGGACCGCCCGAGAGAAAAACCTCTTTGAGATCATGCATACTCCGTTTCTATGCCGTCGACCGTTACCGAGAACTTGGCAGTCCGGCGGGAGAGGTCCTGTTTCCTGGCGCTAGATCGAACGTCCTGCCCGAGTTCGCACACATTGGTATGCCCATTTGTTATTCAAGGCACAAGAGCTTCTAAGCGCTACTGTCGACACTTTTTCTCCTTAGCTACGAACTACGCGCCGGGGTTGTTCGCGCTCAGGAAGGTCCATCCATCCAAAGATGAGCTGCCTTTCCAAGGCGTCGCAGCCTTGGAGGTGGTAGGTAATGTGAACATTGTATCTTCAAGTACCCCTCGTCACTGGTGCGCTCCAGAAGACGGCCGATACCCTTCTAGCATCATTGCCAACTGGTCTGATCGAACTGGGACTGACGGACCTCAAAATGAAAAGCCGCTTCGATGCACTGCGGGGTCCGACAATATTGCACTTTCCTACTATCCTGCTAGCCACAAGACACCCCAAGACGATTTTGTCAGCGTTGGGATTGCCTGCTCGGGGGAGTTCCATCTCAGATTCTGCTGCCAGCGACCGGGGACTGGTGGCATTGTTGCGTAATATTACTCCTGAGCCGCCTACCATCATGATACAGCCGCAGCTTTGCATCGCCCCACTTCGCCCGTCCATCTTGGTCCATGCCCATCAAGCCAAGCACCGTCCAACGTGCCGCTGCAGATAGAACAAGGGGTGCTGCAACTTGCACGCCCGCGTCGTGCGCCACAGTGTTCGCGCACTGTACGTGTGATGACTTTAGCGTTGCAAAGCCTGTGAGCCTTGAAGACGGCCCTGAATCCCACACGCGTGCATGTACCGCAAGTCTGACTGAATCACAACGTGCACTCCCTTTGTACAGTTGCCACGTCGTCGAACACTTGGGAATGTCCGCAAAGCCTTGTCGCGCTGTCGACGTTGAGTCTTAGTGGTCGCGTGGCCGGTTTGGCATGGCGAATCAGCGCAGGCCACGCTCGCGCGCGTGCGCATGATGGACGCATGTTTCTGCGCTGTAGTGCAAACAGGCTGTGCGCTACGCGGGTCGTGTGTAACGCTTTTTTGAAGGATGAACCGTACGGCACCCGACCTTGATCGTTACCAGAGAACAAGTACGAGAGTAGCAGACGGACGAGGCTTGCAGTCCACGCAGTCCACAGTGCTTTCCAATGTTTTCAAATGTCATTTTGCTTCATTGTTTCTTCTTCACTTGTGCGGTTGTGCTGTTGAGTGTCGATGCTAGTACATACTCGTTGGAGCAAGGATGCAAGCAGGGCAAGGCAACAAAGGAGGGGTAGGGGGGGCCTGCGTGGTTCGAAGAGGTGGCATACGCCCAAGAAGAAGGGGGGGAAAGATGCTGCTGCTGTTGAAGGCAAGAAGAAGATGGGGGGTGTGCAGACTTGGTATGATGCGGTGATTGAGTGGTTGAACAATTTTGCGAAATGTCTTTTCAAATAGCTAATAATGAGGGGTGGGGATGGAATGGAGGGGCGAGAACGAAGGATGCTGAGGGGGGAGAGCAATGCACTGCGATAACGAAGAAATCGAGTCAGTAAAGGAAACGATGACAGCAGATGAGGAACAAGGAAGACGAACCTCTATGATCCGAATGCGAAAGGTGAGAAAGCCCTCAGACCGCGCTCGAGCTCGTGCGAGATCGCGTCTGCCTTACTAGACGGACTCAGCGGGGCGAAGGAGGGCATGGAGGGGAAGCGCTTGGACACTGCGCGTCCGCGGCTCCGGTCATCGATCTCGAAGCTCGGCCGACTCCGCCCCCGCTCCTCCTCCTCCTCCAAGTCCGTCTCCGAGGGTGCGGCATCCTCCTCGCCGTCCTCCTCGTACAAGGTGGACGTCGGCGAGCGCGCCTCGCGCGTCCAGGAGCCCGGAGAGCGCGGCGAGCGAGGTGAGCGTGAGCGTGGCCGGCTCTTGCTTCGATCGGGCGAGCGCGACCGCTGCACGGCGCCCTCGCCGCGGCGTGATGAGCGGCCGCGGATCGTGGACTGGGACGCCTCGCGCGAGATGGGCGGGAAGGCGTAATCAAACGCGGGCGCGACCTTGGGCATGGGGGTGGTGGGAGAGACGGTGGAGAAGGAGGCGGGGTTGGAGATGGGAGCGGTGGGGAGGTCGGGAGCGGCGGACGCGCGGCGACCCATGGGGGCTGCGACGGGGTTGGCGGAGTTGGAGAAGGGGTGCATGAAGGAGCCGAGGTAAGCCGCGAAGGCCGAGTGCGAATGGGACGACCCGACCGACGACCCCGCTGATGATGCGCAACCCGCACGCTCGCACGTCTGCGCAGCACGGCGGAGCGTCGCGGCTGCGGGGGACGAGGCCGGATCGGAGTCGGAGGAGACCCGACGCGGGACGGACACGGACATGTCCGACACCGTGGCGCGCGGGGGTGAGGGCGCGCGCTGGCCCGCCGGGTAGGAGCGGCGGCGGGACTGGTACGGTGTTGAGGGGCCGAAGACGGGCGTAGGCGCGTTCGTCGAGGACGGCTTGCGGCTGTACTTGAGCTCGGACGTCGACGCGCCCGGTACAGCCACGGGCTCGCTGCGCGGTGGCTTGTCGTACGCGCCCGCTGCACCGGCTGCGGTTGGGGGCAGAGCGAGGATGGGGATCGCCGGGCTCTCGACGGCCGCTGAGGAGACGGCGGGGGAGGGGTAGACGGAGGAGGGAGGGGAAGAGGCGCAGATGGAGGGCGAGTAGAAGGATGTTGGTCGCGCCGAGTAGACGAGGGAGGGCACGGCGCTGAGCGCTGGCGAAGGCGCCTCGGCGACCTCGGGCTCGAGAGCGAAGGCAGACTGCGAGGAGGGGGCATCCACTTCAGTGCCCCGTCCATCGAGCTTGACTCATCCCAACTACGCCAGCCAAAATGAATTAGGATGCTCACCTCGTCAAACATGCTGATCGCGCCTACGAAAGCAACGAGGGTGGATGGGGTGGATGCAAGGGGATCCTTTTGGGCGGGCTGGCTGAGCAGGCTCGAGCGGCTTGTGCTAGTCGCAGGAGGCTGGCGGGGTGGCCGGATAGAGGGCGATCGGCGGATGGCTAGCCAACTGGTGGTGTAGTCTGTTGGGGATGGGCGGAAGTGAAAAAATAGGAATTGGGCAGAGGTCAGGAGGAAGGTCAGGTGTATTTGCGAAAACGGCAGAGTGGGGGTGATAGGCGAAAGGGCGAATAGACTCACAAAGGGGCAGCGGATTGGCGCCGGGGGCGGGGGTCCCTCGTACGTAATCGCGGGCCGAGAGCGTCGGAAGCAGGCCTTAACCCTCGCGCACGAAAAGGAGGTTGCTGGAGCTCACTGCGGGCGTGGAGCCGCGTATGATTTTGAGGAGGAGGAGGAGGTGATGGTGGTCGAGAACCAAAAGACGCGGCGACTGCTCGACTGATGGAGAGTCGGGGGTGCAAAAGCTAGCAGAACGTGTTGCGCGGTCGCCTCATCCAAGACGTGCTGCTCTGGTCCCCGCGTCCGGATCGCAAGTTCTCTGTATGCATGGCCTCTCGGCACGTGTGCGCATGACTCGCCGCCCCCCCGCATTTTTCTCCTTGTCGGCCGATGACAGCCTGACACCTTGGTTGGCTTTCCTTTCATTTTCGCCGCCAGCGTCAAGCACGCAAAAAATTGCAAAGTGACGTATCTGCTTTGTATATAGACTTTTCCGTTGATAAGATTATTTTTTGTTTGGACGCACTCGAGAGTGATTCGCCAGCTGCAGGCCAGTCATGCCCAGTCGTGAAAATTTCTCACCTCTCGATATCAGAACTGGCGCCCGCGCGGCTGCAGCAGCAGAGATCACTGCCCAGTCACAGACCGCCAGCCCCAGTTGAGCCTCATCTTGCTCACGCCAGCACGGTTCTGAGCCCAGCGAGACTGTAGAGAAGGTCAGGCAACAGGAGCTGAGCTCGCACCCCCGGGCGGGGCATGATCGCCCTCGACCCGGGCTCACTCGCTCACACCCTGCACTCAATCGCTCACTCTTCCCTCTCGACTGCTAGCTGACCGGTCAGATGCCGAAGAGGCGTCGAGCAAAGCACGTATTAACATGAAAATGCTTGTACGTCCTGATCTCAAAAAGAACGAGGAATACCGTGGCAGGCGCACCGCACCAGCCACACCGGTGGAGCTTCGCGTGCGCATTTGCCAGCGTAGCGTGCTTCTGGACCGGAACGTTTCCGCTGATAGCAGAATACCGCTATAATTAATGGCATGTAGTGCTTTCATTTTTTGCCTCCTGAATATCGACTGTTGGTCTGCGTACATGTGTACACTCGTGCTGAACGAGCAAATTCCCCGAAGAAGACGCTCGAAGCTTGCTCTTATCGCTACCTTCACCGAGTCACCGGCCGAACTGTGCGTATGCATGCACGTTGCCGAGCTTCGACCTCCCGCGCGTATCTTCCATTCCTTTCCATCCCCAGCCCATCCATCTTGCAGAGAATCTTCCAGAGCAGGCCGACACAGTTCCGGTCGAACCTTCGACGTCGTCGTCGATCCTTTGAGCAGTTGCACCTTCGTGAGCCAACAGCGACCGACCCCGACGCCCTGCAGATCTTATTGCTGTCGCTCCACGTGGGCGAGCGAGCTCCACAATTGTCTTGTGGGGACTCCGCAAACGTGACAGAAGGGCGTTTTGCTGCCCTCTCTCGACTCGCCCGAGCGCTCCCATCGGCTATCCTCTGCTCGCATCGAGTTCGGTGGCTCGCTCGAAATACCCCCTGAGGGCTCTATTGATTTCTTCCGTGTAATGGAGACTTTCAGGAGAATACGGACTTTCTATGTCGATCAGCACGACCCTCAAAGAGGCCTGATGAATTCTACACAGCCGTCAAAGGCTGAGACGGTCGCTCGGGCCCGGCTCGCAGCGTTTCACGCACACGTAAATTTGACAGACTTTCTTTCTCCCTTCGTGCTGTTCTTATCAGTGTTGCAGTGTCGGATCGGCCGAACGTACACACCAAAGCTAATGACTGATAAGAAAATATTCTGAGCCAATGTGGCCAGCATCAGTCAGTCGCACGTCGGGCGAAGCGACCGAAAGCGACTCGCGCTGCGGCCGATCGGGCAACTGCGCTGCGCTCGCCGGCCTTGCTCCTCTTGTTGCTGGCCAGGCCTCGAAGGGCCGCCAACTTGAGCTGATGTTTACGTTGAGGGTGTTGAGCACGGAAGCTTTTCTGCAAGGGAGCTGGAGGTGGGAGGTGAGTCATTGGGAGTTGAAGGCGATGCACGGCGCTGAGGTGATCGTCTACCAGTCATCGTAACTTCAGCAGCAGCGGCTGTATGCGGACGGTCTGACGAGTGTTTTCGAGCGGGCGGCGATACTGATGTCCGTTCAAGGTAATGATGAACTACTGAGTGCTTGTAATACTTGTCACGAGCTCGAAGGCAGTTAAGCCGAAGATCGATGTTGTCGAATGCCCGCCCATCATGAGGTCCTCCTGAGGACGTTCGTGGTCCATTCGCGGTCTTGATGAGGTGTTCGTAATCGTAATTCATCTTGAGAGTTCGAAGGAAAGCACAGCCGAAGATCATCGTCAGCAAATGTCCGTGTATGATAGAGCCTGTCCTGAGGACATTCATTTCCAGGCAATGATGCAGCAGCATACGCGGGCCCGCCCATTCCGGTTCGGATTCAGATAATTTGTTCAGACGAGGGGCTATACCACTTATATGACATAAAGTCATTTCGACGAAACCGTATAAAATGTGCATGGACGAGAATCAAGCTGTGAGGCGGCCCGAAAGACTGCTTGACGAAACATTACTGAGCATGCATAGGCTTCCTTCCACTGTGGGGCACACAAGGCACTTGAAGAAACAGAGACCTGAAACTAGATGCCCAGCTTTGAGAAAGACCATTCTCTGAAAACGAACGTGATGCTACGATCGTTGCAAATCATTGCCAGTCAGGCTCGACGTGTACCAACTGTACCAACATCTGCCTGATTTGCTGTTGACCCACTGTTAATGCCTAAAAGTGAAGGTTCAGCTCTTCGAGAAGTTTAAAGCATACCCAACAATGGCTACCAGAATCGAGGATTTCATGGTCCATCCTTCGTCATGGGGCGTAGATGCAGGGCGCCCAAGTTTGGGACGTTCTGTTGGCGATGAACAGGATGCGATGCGAACAGGATGCTGTAAGGGAGCTCAAGTAACAACTGTAAGTTAAAGTCAGTCCATGGGTACACATGTAGAGAGAAGGTAGGGGTTATCAAGGTAACGGGCTTGCCAATGCAACGCAGACTTCCAAGGACACGAGGCGTAGAGAGGGGCTTCCCAGTAGGCATACAGCCCAAAATAGGAAAGTATCAAAGGGGTTCCCCGAGATCTGTATAGAATGCTTTGTCACCTGCTGCAAAGCATATTCCGAACATGCCGGTACAAAGGCCAGGAGCTTTGCGTGACGATGGGAACTTGCATCTTGATAAATGTCGGTCGCCGTGGTGGTCGCGTCCGCGCTGACTCTTTCTCCACAAAAATGGTTAAGCGTATAGGACAAGCAAACGTTCACAAAAGGAAGTGCTGACTGCGGCAAGGGGCGTACCTTAGGTAGACCCTTGTTACAGCCGGCTGACAGGCCTGACCAGGCAGTGCCGTGGCCTCCTCAAATTCATCAATGTGACTTGTGTGCAATAGAAGGTAATACCGCTGCCCAGACAGAGATACTGTAGCACTGATGTCCGCTTGTCCATGCAAGAGTCTCACCCCTTCGAAGACTTCAGGCCTAAAGACTTGCTGCCGACGACCTCGATGTGGCTTTGCAGTGTGTGTGTTGCAGAACCCCTGACGCGCCCTTTTGAGAACGACTGGGCCCCGCTAGTGGACAAAATTAAAAAATAACTGTCAGCAGCACGACGAAACATTGTCCAGCAACCGCACTGTCAAGCAAAGCCCGTCACCCCGCCTCGGAGTCTGTCTACACGCCCATCGTAAAAGCGTCCCAACTCCCGCAGAAACCTCGATCTGATGCTCCAACCACGCCCCCACGTCTTGCACGGCGCCCTCCGGATCGTGTTTGTGGATCTGGAAGAAGTTTTGAGCTGCAAAGTGCGACCAGTCGCCTCAATAACCGTTTGGAGTTGTGCAAAGGAAGGGAAACTTCACTCAGTACTCATCCGAGCGACGCTCAGTTTGCATTCAGGAATTGCAGAAGCGAATTCGGTAGCGAGGTCGTCACGCTCGCTGTATTCCGCGCCGAAGAGCGCGGCGGCTTGATACCGACTTGCGAGGACCGCCCGGTCCTTCACAGGCTGTTTGTCCTTTCCTTCCTCTCAGTCTTCAAGATTCCCATCTCAAAATAAACAAAACCTCTCACCTCCGCGCCCCACCCGAGCTGCCCCTCCGCGCCCTCAGGGCCATCCCCACGCCCACCTTCGCGCACGCATCGAGCAGCGCCTGCGCGACTACGTGCGCGAGCGCGAGCCGCAGCGTATCGAGGACGAACCGGTTCTTGGCTGCGAGGGCGAGGGCGAGGGCCAGCGGGTTGCCACACGAGCGGAGGAGGAAGCGGCGCAGGGCGGCAGTGGTCGACCGGATGCGGAGGACGTGCAGCGGCGGGGCGGGATACATGGTGGTGTTCGTGATCTAGGCGGTTGTGGAAGCGGGGAAAGAGCGCTGTCTTTATTTTACTTTAATATAGCTAGCCAACTTCCTTAATCTGGTCGGTTCCGGAAGGGCAGCGTATCGCGGCGCGGCATTGGAGAGCACGGCGGTGAGACGGCCTTGGACGGCCTGACCAGTGGTTTCAATAATGTCGTCGTCGCGTGCGACGCACAGCGGCCATACAAGCCATAGGCTCCGATGGCCGGGACGGCTGTCGTCCGTATATTATACAAGGGAATAGAACTATTTATTGATTTATTGGTGAAAATTCTAGATTCAGATGAGCGATGAGGAACATGCGCGCACTCTAGCGTGTACCTGGAAGATCGAAGTGCGGCCTCTGTCCGACTGCAGCGGCGCATCGCGGGACGGCACGTTCGACGACCACTCGCACAACGAGCATTGAGCCGGTGGGCAGACTTAGGGTCGACTGCTTCTACAAAGTCTTGGACGGCAAGCGTACGGAACCGAAAACCCTATGTAATGCCCGTGGCGGCTGATCTGCCGCGGCGAGTGTGTTCGAAGAAGAGGAAAGGTTCTCCAGCGGCGAGGGCGTCTCCCCTGGGCAGCCCGACTACATGCTCACTGAGGGTACTGAAAAGGGGTGCAGCACTACATCGGCGCACCGCTGCACAGAAAAGACAACGTCCATCCATCTCCCATCCCCCTCAGCTGCCCGCTCTCGCGCCCTCCAACCCCAATAACCCCTCCTCAACCTTGACTTCCACCTCCCTCTCCCCTTTCCCTCCTCCTTGCACATCCTCCTCCCGCACGCCCCAAAACCGTCCCGGATCCCTCCTCTCCTCCTCCTCCAACCGCCCTCCAACCTCCTCGATCCACCTCTCCCTCCTCTCGAGCGCCCTGCGGACCCCCTCGCCTACCTCCCCGGCCCCGCCGCCCTCGAGCCGCCCGCCGTTCTTCTTCTTGATGCGCGCAATCTGCTTCTGCCGCTTCATCCACCCGGCCTCAATCACCTTCTCCAGGTCCGTCAGCGCCGAGGTGTACTCCTGCGCGGCGAGCCGGTCGCGCGCGAGCGAGAGGAGTCTGGAGCGCCGGGAGGTGTTGATTTCGGATTGCGCGCGCAGGAGGTGCTGCAGCTGCGAGAGCTGGTGCGAGATCGCGTCGTCGGGGGGGTGGGTTGGTGTCTGTGCGGGGGGAATGTCAGCAGCAGTCAGGCAGACACAGCAAAGCGAGCAGGAAAGAAGAGAGGGGATCGAAATGCACCTCCTCGCTCTCGCCCAGCACGCCAATGAACCTGAGCTCCCTCTTGATGCGAACTTCCAAGTCCTCCACGTCCATCCGCTCCTGCTGGATACCCTCCCACCCGAGCCCATCCCACGGGTCCGCGTCCGCCGCGCCAGGCGCGGCAAACGCCGCGACGAGGCGCTCCGACACGGGGCCGAGGTGCGCCTCCTCGCCCGCGAGCTGGTCCTCCGTCAGCTCCTGCGGCGCGAACCGCGGGAGCGCCGGCGGCCGCGCCGTCGTCGCGGGCGGGATCGGCTGCGGCGTGAGGCCCACGTCTTCGTCTTCCCAGACGGAGAGATACGGCCGCCCGAGAGGTGGGTGGATGTACGGCGTTATGTCGTCGCCCTGAAACCAAGACACTGATGAGAGATTAGCGTAGAGCATCGGATGCAGTGCGAGAGGCAGAAAACGCACCTTAGCGGACAGGAACATCAGGTCGTCTTCCCCCAGCGGACGCAGGTATCCCTCCACAGCAGCATAGAAGCTCGTGATCTGGATCTGGTTCCCCGGCTTGCGGTCCGTGAAGTCCTCGTCCACGTCGGCCTGGTTCTTGGCTGTCGCGGGGAGGGGGACGCTGTGCGGGGCAGCGGGGAGGGGCGGTTCGGTGGGGAGGTCGAAGACGGTTGCGCGGCGGGGCTGGGGGAGCGGGGGAGGTGAGATGCAGGGGGGAAGAGAGGGCTGTCTGGAGCACGGAAGAGGGGTGAATGCAGG
>JTLS01000046.1:0-37920 GCA_000826855.1 Basidioascus undulatus
TACCAGGCGACACGTGCTTAATTTAGTGTCCAGCACACTCCTTCTCCCCCCCTGACGGACAGCGCCCCTACATCTCCCCTCGCAAGCAGCCCAAGCGCATCTGAATCGTTCGGAATTGTCTATCATGCGCAGTATCGCCAACCTATTAACCTAAGTTGAAAAGTGTACAACACGGTCGGTCGGTCCTGCCCGCCACTCGGCACGGTGCGTCTACTCGACGTCCTGCTGGCCCGAGTACGCGGGCAGGGGGACCTGCTCCCACGCGAGCGTGCCGTTGACGAGGCGCGTGACAACGTCGAGGACCTCGTCGACCTTGCCGATGCGCTGCTCGGTCGTGTCGCGCTCGCGGAGTGTGACGGTGCCGTTCTTGAGGGCTGCGGTGGAGGGGGGATAGTCAGCGGCCCGGTTGGTAGCCTCGGAGAAGCGCGCAGGACGCACTAGCAAAGTCGACGCTGTAGTGTTGCGTGGAAGGTCAGCCAGTGCAACATGAGCAGACATGAAGAACAAAGGACGCACGTGATGCCGAATGGCGTGCCGAGCTCGTCGTTGCGGGCGTAGCGCTTGCCGATGGACGCGCCCGAGTCGTCGACGCGGCACGCGATGCCGGCTCTCCGGAGCTTGTGGGCTGCATCCCACCGGCCCACCGTCGCTTAGCTATCGGAACGGCGAAAGGGTAAGGGAGGAGACGCACAGAGCTCAGCGAGGACGGTGTCAAACTCCTTCGAGTTGCTGATGGGGACGATGAGCGCCTTGATGGGCGCCACGAGGCTGGGGAGGGAGAGGACCTGGGCGGGAGCGCAGGAACTCAGTTAAGCAAATGAAAAGGGGAGAGCGGGAGTGACGGACGACGCGCTCCTTGTCGGCCTCGCGGGCCCAGAAGCTGTGCTCGAGGAGGGAGTAGAGGATGCGGCCGATGCCGAACGAGGGCTCGACGACGTTGGGGGTGTACTCGCGGACTGGTGCGGTGCGGTCCCAGTACATTAGCAAAAGAAGAAGAAGGGGGATTGGACGGGGGAAAGAGAGCGGGACTCACTCGTCTCCTTGAATGTTTGGCGCTCGATCTTGATCAGGTCCGGGGTGAGCTCGTATTTGGTGCCGTCGGCCGCCTGGACGTTGGACTTGCTGCAGGTGGTAAAGCGCGGCGCACTCATCAGCCCCCAAGCGAGCTGCAAAATGAGAAAGCAAGGCAAACCACGCACCCCTGCTCCGCGAGCTCCTTCTTGATGCACAGCAGCTTCTCCTCATCCAGCGCCAAGATCGTCTCCTCCACAATCTTCTGCGCGGCCCTAAACCTAGGTCCGAACTTCTTTTTGTCGAGCACGGCAACCTCGCGCTCGACGACCTTGACCTCTGGCAGCGCCTCGCGGACGACGAGCTTCTGGCCGGTCTTGACCGAGTGGACGGTGAGGTCGTACGCGGAGCGGTCCGCGCACCCGACGCACTCGATCCATCCGTACGACGTGTGGATCTCAGCGTCCCAGCAGTCCGCGGCATAGTGCGCCATCTCGTTCGACATGTGCTGCCGGAAGCGCAGGCGCGCCGGGTCGATGCCGATCTTGAGCAGGAAGAGGTGGATCCGCGCAACGAAGTACCCGAGTGTCTCGTTGTCGATGATGCCCTGAGAGTGGCCATTGCAAATGGTGCGTTGTTAGCGCACTGCGTATTGTGAAATCGGGAGGAGAGTAAGCAACGCACCTTCTCAACAGCTTCGCCGACGGTCATCTCAGTGATGTCGGACTTGCCCGCGGATTGAACGTCCTTGGGCAGGAGGCGGAGGACGACGTCCCTGACCTCATTGAAGCGCGAGTGCTTCTTGTTGAGCGGGTCGACATAGTGCTCGATCTCGGCCATGGTGAACTCGCTGCGCACCTCCCCCACCGACTCCGCAGTCAGCGCTACTGCCCGAGAAGAGGAGGACGTTCGGGAGGGACAGGAGAACGGAGAGAGGGGAATGACCAAAGGGAAGGGGGAAGGGGGAAGGAAACGAACCGGACACGGAGGAGACCCTGCTTGGGGCTGATCTCGTTGCGGAAGGACTTTCCGATCTGCGCGGACGCGAAGGGGACCTTGCCGTTGTTGAACTCGAGGAGGCGCTGGAAGTTGACAAAGTGGCCCTGGGCGGTTTCGGGGCGGAGGTAGCTGAACAAAGAACCCGGCCGGGGATGAGCCTCGGGGAAGGTAGCGAGGAGATGGGGTGGGTGAGGGGGGTGGAAAGGGGAAGGGAGAGGGAAGGGAAGACGCACCCCTTGATCTGGCCGGTCGGGCCGATGGAGGACTCGAACATGAGGTTGAACTCGACGGGCTCGGTCAGGTCATTCTTGAGCTCGGGGCTCTTGATCGCAAACTTCTTGATGAGCTCGCCGAGTTGAGGGCCGGTGTAGTTGTCGATCTGCGGGGATACATCCAGCGCTCACTTAGCTGCTGCCTTCCAGATCGAAACGAGAAGAGTAGTGGGGGAGGGAAAGGTGTGGAGGGGGGAAACGGGAAAGTTGGGGAGAGTCACGCACCTGCGCAAGCACCGACTCGTACTCGGCCACCACCGCGTCCTCAAGCTTGATCGCCTCGCTCTTGACCTTCTTCTTCTTCGCCTTCTTGTCCTTCTCGAGCTCCGCCTCGGTCTTCTCCTTGACCTGCTCGCCGCGGGCCTGCTTGTCGCCCTTGAGGCGGGCCTCGAGCTCGGCCTCGACGAGGTGGTCGGCGCGGAAGATGTCGCCGGACTTCACGTCGCGGACCATCCAGTCCGAGAACTTGTCGACGTGGCCGGACGTCTTGAGCACGTCCGAGAGCGTGATCGCCGTCGTGTCCACCTCGAGCATCTCCTCCTCGATGATGAAGTGCTTGCGCCAGGCGTCGAGCAGGTTCGCCTGCAGCGACGAGCCGGGGGGACCGTAGTCGTACAGACCGGCGACACCTGGCGTCCCATCCCATACCCATCTCATGAGCATTGCCCTGACCCAGGTGAGGAACGGGGAGGGGCAGTCTGGTGACGCACCACCGTAGATCTCGAACGCCGGGGCAAAGAAGAAGCGCTTGAGGAGCATGCCCTCGAGCTTCTGCTTGTCAAACTCGTGCGCGTCCTTCTTGACCGCGGACAGGGCGGGGGCGGCAGCGGACATGGTGGGGGGTGTAAAGAGAAGACGACGCGGAGAGGGAGAGGCGGAGGGGCGGCTGCTGAGCGTTGTGGCTCCGACTGGTTTTTGGGTGGAGCGGAGTGTGGTGGTGAAGAGAGATGAGAATGCTCGGCTGGCTCGAGAGGTGACTCGGAGCATGCACGGGCGGCAAGGAGGGTGGGTGCGTGGTGAGAAGACCACCTTGGAAGGGACAAGTCATTCCCAAATCAATTTCGGTCTTACGGCAGGTTCTGAATTCTGAATTCGCTCGGCGCGTCGTTTCGGTTATTGGACACGATACAGTGGGACGCCAAACAAGCTGCTGCTTTGCCCACAGCCACCCCCAGAATGGCCTCCTGGCATTTTTTCAATTTAATGCTGTGTACTTATGCAAGGCAGTGCACAGTTATTGTTGTGGTCGGTAGCTCCCCACCGAGGATGGTAGGTCCTGCACAGCGAGTGCACGTGAAAGCGAGGCTGGAAAGGTTCGAATCGCAAGTTAGCCCTTGACCTTGTACCCTTTCCGTCTTCCTTCACTCTGCACGTCTTCATCAGTTCATTTAATAGTCTACAGCATCTGGAGGTATATCGGGTGGTTATCTTCGGTTTACAGGTGAGCTGTACTTCTAAGATGGGCTGGGCGCTGTGATCACGCAGATGGACCCTCTGGACCCAGGGGCTGACCGCTCTTGAGTGCAGCCCAGGGCATCCAATAGCCTACGATTCCCTATTCGCGTAGGACCCCATCATAGTCTCTGAGCGATGCCCAACATCCCTCTCTCCCCCTCATTGTGGTTCCACTCGCCCAAGCACCGCCGCCGCCGCAACTCGACCCACTCGCACCACACCGCGCACCGCCTCTCCGCGCCGGACATAGTCATCGGCGACCTCTCCCTTCCGTCCCCCATCCTCCCCCTCCCCTTCCCCCCGCCCCTGCACCTCTTATGTATGTGACAGCGAACACTTCCATAGTACGGATTAATTTACGTATGCTATGTATTTCGGAGCCTGAAATCCATGTGTGTAATGTGTGTGCTTTGTACAAAGATATGCACTGGGGCCGATGCTCAATCAACTGGGTGCTGGTGCTTCTGCCATCACTGCTGCCACTACACTTTCCATGGTAGAATTACCTCAGTAATCTTCAGAGGCTCGAAAGCCACTGTCACCAGCAAAGCACAAGCTCAGAGGCACGTCGACTTGTCCTTACTAGGTTTTTCCGCTTCTCAGCATCATCCGCGTTTTCATGTACTCTTTCACATCCTGAACAGGTCTGCGAGCTCAAACATGCGAAGTACAATGTTTTTTAGCCTCTATATCATGCGGAATTAGACCAATGCTTCACCAAAGCAGCAGCTCAGCGCAGGAGCTTTCCACGCAGGTTGCCTGCCAATTTTGACAAAAATACCACCAGTGTCTGGAAGTGATACGGACCCTGCACTTGGTTTTTAACTTATTTGCACCAAATTTAGTGATACACTTATCCCTATCACTGTATCTTAGCTCCAGAAATTAAGCATGCATAACGAGCCTTGAAACTGCACTCTCGCGATAAGGTGACACCTGTACTTTACCCTCTCAGCAATGTCAGAGCTGCACCAGCTTCTCAGAGTCCACTCTATATCCACTAAAAATTAACCTCCAAGTACCGCTTGTCACAACTTTCGGCCTCCTGGTGGTCAAGGTATCCAGAAGCTCGTTTTCTGTAGCTTTTCCATATCACGAGCAATTAGCATTCCTGAGGAACGGGATGTGACTTCTTCTGCATGATCTTGCTTTTACAGGCTTATATGGTAAGAAAGAGCCAGCATCTGCCCTGAACATGTACCTGCACACCCAGATTAAGGGAGGTGACATGTGCAGGGAAGGAGGCTTGTGGCCTCTCCAGGTTCCGATGCAAGTATATTGCAGAAGGAGCCAGTTCACATTCAGAGTGAAACTTCTTTGTAAATTTGGTTATTTTTAAGTACGTATTAAATTCTGCTACACTTGTCAGACCTCTTGAAAGTGGTGATAACAAAGGACGAAGGTTGTCGATTCAGATGCAATATTTTGCTTGCTGATCCACCTCCATGCCCTGGTCCCAATGTACACTACTGACATAACGTTCCTATAGGTCGTATTCGTTGTCTAGTATTTGCTTCAAATCCATAACTCCCTTGAAAATGCGAAGGAAAGGGGAGGAGGGATGGGGGTGTAGATGCGGTTGAGACCTGGGCTAGAAGCCTTTTGGGGTCATATTATCGGGGGAGAAGGGGTGAAACAAATAAAAGTATTTAGAGATTTCCTTACGCTGCTTCCTGAAAGTTATCGATCCCAAACAGCGGTGTGAAGAGCCGTGCAAAGAAACCCAGCAAATTGACACGGTATAGATGAGCATGCTGGAACACCAGCAGATTGAATAGGGAGCCTAGTACCTAGCTGTAGCCATATAAGCGCACTTTAAAGTTCCTAGCTCCACTCAAAAAGCAAGGCAGAGCATACCGGCCGGCAGAACCCTCGCAAATCAACGGTAGAGGCGCGAGCGGAAGCGCATGATTCAGCAGTATTTCATTCAGAAGGAAAACCAAACAATAGGCAAATAGCACACTCCACATGAGTAACTGCAAACGAGGCCAATTGTTTTACCACAGCATCCCCAAGATGAGGACGCGCTTTTCAACGACGAGCACGACGCGTGCAGCAACGAAAGCGCGCGTAATGGTGCGTCGAGCACGCTGAGAAGCTGGCGGTCTGTGAAGCCGGCGGCCAGGCCGGCAAATCCGTCTCCACAGGAATACTCTATTTGACTTCTACTATTGCCAGTTGGCAAGTGGAGGATGCCTCTTAGCATGTCAACTGAGCTTCGCGTTAACCCTTAAGAGGTACTTTCGGGGTACGCCTGAGGTGTCTGATGTAGGAGTCTAGAGCGCTCAGCTTTAACTGCCTGACAAATCTGATCTCGCGGCGCCAAAATAAATCTTGGCTGAATCTGCTGACGCCTGGTACCAAGGAATCATAAAAATCTGGAGCTCTCTTTGAGACTCTCGCTGATAGTTGCTTGTACGAGCGGCCTTTACGTGGAGGAAGTTGCCCCGTGAGGTAACCAACTCATCGCATCCAGCAGCGCTTGGACTGAACCTGGTACGAGCACATTTCTTACGGTCTGTAAAACATATGGATGCTTCTGCTCAGAGACTAAACTGGGTTTTCAGCCTTCTGCAAATCGCTGCAGGGTCGGAGGGCGCATGATTGGAAGGTGTTGCAGGCGGTGCGGGAACATCTGGGGATCAGGTACTAAACATACAGCCATATACCCAACAGCTCCAGTTAAAAGGGCCTGGGGAATAGAGAGTAGACTAGCCGCGAGGTCTCGGCGACACAAGTGTTGTGCTTGTGTGCCGTTGCGTGCCGCCGTGCGCTGCTAACAACTCCCCACCGTGCCTACCAAACCGCCTCGTTCGATATCTCCCCCTACCGGCCTGGTGTCCACGCTATGTGTTCTGCAAGTAAAGCTATACCTTGCATCATATCTACCACCATGCCTAATTCCCATAGGCGGCCTGAGCCATACCAAGGCGTACCTGGTCGACTCTCCTTCCTCTGAACTGCATGTACATACGGATTCCAATGTCGGTCAAACTAATTTAAATGTATCGTAGCTCTATTCGTCAAGATGTCTAGTTATTATGGCCTTTACAGGCCCTGCTTCTCCAGATCGACAAGGCTGGCGACGGAGTCCTTGAACGTCTGCTCGAAGGTCGGGTACTGCAGGCCAAGCTCGGTCTTGCCGCGGGACGGGTCGAGCTTGAACGCCTTCGGTTTCTTCTCGACGTACTCGCCGGGAGTGCCCTTGGGGACACGTTCCTGAATTTGATGGCAAAACGGGTCAGCCAGGAGGAAGATAGGTGACGGGGCGCTGAAGCGGACCTTAATGGCGAGGAACTCCTTGCGGACGAAGTCGGCAACCTTTTGGTTGTCGTACGGGCCGGAGTAGATCAGGAAACGGCCCTCAGCGTCCTTCTCGTACGCCGCGATGTGAGCACTGCGGAACAAGGAATACGGCGTCAGTCCACTGGAGGTCGGAGCATCTACAGCATCGAGGCCGCTTACCGGGCGACGACGCGGACGTCGGTGAACGCGGGGAAGCCTAGTCAAGCAGAAATCGCGTCAGCGGACTGTAAGCTCGAACGATCTGCGGTCCATACTTACCGGTCGGGGGAATCTCCTTCGAATTGCCAGAGACCAGCTGCCAGAGCTGACCGCTGCTCTCGTTCAGGCTGTCGAGCTTGTCGATGGGGTGGACTACGTGTATGCCAGTTCTGGTCAGCGTATTGAAGCATGGAAAGATGCATAGACAGAGCTCACGGATGGGGCCGAAGATCATGGGAGGGCAGAAAGAAGCAACCTGATCGGTGTGCACGTTCCGGGTCAGTTTACCGTGCCACAAGCGACGCAAATAGGTAACCACGTACCTTGAAGGAAACCTTGTTGTCCTTCGCGAAGTCGTAAGCGGCCTTCTCAGCCCACTTCTTGCTTAGACGAGGCAAGGGTGTGAGCGAGGAACAAACACATCTGGCAAATTAACAGCAGCGCACCTCGCACAGTAGGCAACGGCAGCCGCGTCCGTGCTCAGCGAGTCATCCCAGGAGATCTCGTTCCAGTCGTTCTCGGTGTAGGTCTTGGAGTTGAGCGGGAAGTCGCCGGAAAAGGTGCCGACGGCGGCGAAGGAAGAGGTCACGAGGAAGCTGCGAACAAAGGAGGAAGATGAGCAAGGAGGGTGTCAGGTGCATGTACCTTGCATTTGAATATACTTCTTGATGCTGGACTCCTTCGCAGCAGCGGCGATCACGTTCTTGGTGCCCTTGATGGCGGGGTTGTAAAACTGAGTCTCCCAGTTCCCCTTCGCGGTAACGTTGAATGGCGACGCAGTGTGGACTATCGGAACAAATACAAGGAGTCAGAACCGTTCTAGCTAACGCTAGCCCGCACCGTCCCGTCTTCCATGCTGCCTTCAGCAAAGGTGGAACACTCACAGACGGCGTCAACACCCTTGACCGCCTCAGAGAAGTCGCTCGTTGCAACATCCTCGATGATCGCGAACTCGAGCTGGGAGAGGTAGGGCTTGAAGTGCGGGCTCTGCTTGATGGCGTCCGCCTTCTTCTGGCTGCGGACGGTACCGCGGACGCGGTAGCCAGCCTGATATCCCGGTGAAGAGGCCTCAGCATAAGACGAAGATGGGGCGACTGGCGCGAATGACTGACCTCGAGCAGTTGCACAGCGATGTGGGCCGCAACGAAGCCAGAGATACCGGTGAGGAGGACAAGCTTGCAGGACATGGTTGGACTAGAGGCCGAGGAGATGTGGGTTGTGGGTTGTGGAGGGTGTGTGGGTGTAAGTGTTGGGTGTGAGTGTGTGTGTGGGAGGGGGAAATGATAGGGGGAACCGGACGTCCTTCCTCCTTAAATGGTCCTGCTTACCATCTGCACCCCGGCGGAGCGAGAAGACCAAAAGTGCGGGTACAAGTAACGTCATCAACGAGCGTCGAGCCTCGGCGGTGGAGGTCTCAGCGATCCTCCAGGCTGAGGCTGTCGTTGTGCCTCCCACAGATGGCCACTGCCTGATGTAAGGAGTTGATCGCACCAGAGAACAAAAACCGCTCAGCCCTTATTAAGCTGAAATGCACATGTTGGTGTCGTCAGCCGCTCAGCTCCCATACTCGACATGGATAAGACGACTGCCTGAGGAGGACGTGCATGGGAGTACCGCTCCTGTCTACCTTCCATCCGCGCGCTACGGACACCACCTCCACTCGAGGGGATAACAAAGAGAAGTATGTATTCTGGTTCCAGAGGGAGGAGTGCGAGATATCTGCGCGGAATTCCGATGGTTCCAGGCGATTCGAACAGTGTGGCGTGCGTGCAGTGGAGGCTGATGCCAGTCGCCAGCTTGTTTCATGGTCTTACGGCTAATGTGCTCGTAAGACAGGTAACAGAATAAATGGGCAATGGGGATCACTTGATAATCTTTGAATGGAAACAGTGAAAAGACAACTTTCGGTGCACTGTACACTATTCGCCAACGCCGAGGGACTGCATGCAGGGAGTTGCTTGCTCAGATTCGCGCGCAAGCGATCTTCGCCTCCGCCTTCGACTCCTGCCTTGGACTTCTCCGTATCTCCTCCGACCTGCTTGGTAGCATCACTCGAACTAGGATTGAACCTTTTGTTCGTTTCGATCGCAGATTTTGTCTTTCTGGCGAAGACTCGCACCGATCGAGCTTCAATTCAGCCTTGCTTCGTTTCCTTTTCAGTCGAGCATGCCACCCCTTCGCACCGCCCATGAGAACGCACTTTCACTCGTCTTATCATGTGGACTACCTCGGCGTCGACGCTCTCGCGCTTTTTAGCACGCTCCGTCGCAACCACGGCGAAGGTGATCGTCGCGCTGCAGCGCTCGAGCGCTTCCTCGCTGATAGAGCTCGAGAGGGAGAGTCGGAATAGCCATGATCTAAGAGGTGAGCGGATGGGATGCCTTGAGGGGATATATGAGTGGCCTCAGGGAGGAAGGGGAGCAGATGACGGTGGGAGGTAAGGTTGCACCGTCGACGCTGGGATCAGACTTCAAACAATGACAGCGGCACACACCGGCGCGGCGCCGGGCCGCATTGTGCACTGCATGAACGTTATTGGTGCTTTTCCAGAACAGACTTGTTTGGAAGAAGAAATATAAACATTAGATTATTGGCAGTCTTGCTGTGAGCTTGGCTTTTTCATGCCACACGCACTTCGCTCTCCTCTCAAGAAGCAGCGAGGATAGAAAACAACAAAGGGCCAGCCTGTCAGTATACAGCAAATTTCAGATGTACGTTGACTAGGCGTTTTTTTGTAAACATCCCCAACGTCAACTGGAAGCACATTGGCTGCAGCCTCACCCCCATGAAGAGGCAGGTAGCAGATACGACAAGGGGTTGTTCTGGTGCCATTATGAAGCTCTTGCGCCCACGTTTTTAGGTGTGTGTGAAAAGATCATATGGAAATGCAGATCTTATCCCTCAAAGGGACCTATTGTAAGGCTAAGATTGTTTGTTGGTAGGTTTATTCGCAGTGAGCGGCCTGCGCAGTCTTTGTTTGTACATGAGCTTGATCACAAGCCGCAAGAACATACTTTCTCAAGTTGCAATGGAAGATATGAGCTTGAACGCCTTGAATCCATGTACAGTTCGTCGTAGATCACCCTTTGCTGCGCAGCTGCAGCCTCAGCCTCGTGCTGCTCTTCTTCTTTCTATTCTTCAATAGCTTCTATGGACGACCCAAGCCGCAATTAATTCTTCTCTAGTACATTGTTTCACAACTGCCTCCGACGGAGGACGAGCATGCCAAAGGGGGCAAGGGGGCACGGCTTGTCGGATGAGTAGAACACACTTCCAAAGGAGGTGCTCGACAGCCGGATGGCAGGGTACACTCCGGCATGTTGGGAGCTATGATAAAGAAGGCGTCCGCTGCTTTCAGGGGGCGTCGTGGGGAACTTGCCCGCTACGGCCAGACGGTGAACGGCGACGGCGGTTTTGAACGGCTCGTTGTCGTGATCCATAAACGCATGGACACAACATGGCTTCGCTGTGAAAGCAAGTAGATCCTATGACTGTCTGAACTTAGAGGGGATTTGATCAAATGTCCTCCAGTGTATACGTCATCGAATGGCTCAGCAAGTGCGTGCGGTGGTCTCTTTCTCTTCTAGAATACACCATCATGATCTTCAAATGGCTCATAAAGAGATGCATTCCGTGGCTATTTTCATTTAACCAGAGCTACTTCCGGGAAACCAGAAAACATCTCCTGATGTACAATCGGCAACAGCCCTTATTTATCTGGGCATATCATCCCTTAGCGAACATGTACGCATGTACGCTTTCGAGTGCGCAGGAAAACGATGGTAAGTGAGGAAAAGTGTAAAAGGTGGCATCCTTCAGCCTTGACAACAGAGACAGCATTGGCAACGACAGATATGCATATTACAGGTCCCGGCATACTTCATGATAACAAGCTCTCGCTGCGCTGCTCCCACAGAGTGCCAGTGATAGCCAGCTCCATGACGGCCTCGTTGAACGATGGAGGTGAGAGAAGCTCGGTGAGGGCGATAAATTCGCCTGAGCAAGTCGGTAACCACCATTCCTTTGAGCGCTCCGGAGCTTGATCAATGATAGTTGACTTCTTAGAGATATTATGGAAGAAGGTCTCAAAGAAGGGCTGCTCTGCAAAAAGCGTTGAAGGGGCGGCAATGACGTGTTGTCCACTGAGGATTGAAACAACGGATGGGAGGCGGAGTTCACAAGATATTTGGCGGCGACCGCATGGCACGCGGTCTCAGCCCCCGTCACGTCCCCGACGCGTGCAAGTATGCCGACTCTTGAGCAAGAACCCTCACCTACCGCATACCCCAAACCATACCAAATATCAGGCGTGATCCCCCAAAGTATGCTGTTTTTACTGGGTCAAAGTGATTCCGGGGCTCACCCCTCCCTGCAGTGTCGTACGAGTACGACCACGACTGGGACGCGGACATCGAGTCGGAGGACGAGGAGCTGGCTGACTTTGGGGTGCATCTGTTCCTCCGTATGTTGAACACGGATATGGTACTCAAGCTTTGTCTCAGCACGCCTCTACGAAAGATGCCATCCTCTTCGCGATTGAAGTCTCCGAGTCGATGCTCCGCGTGCCCGAGCCCGCGAAGCCGGGCAAGCGCAGGCCGGACGAGACGAGCCTTCTCCACCGCACGCTGCGCCTTGTCCTCGAGGCGGAGAAGCGCAAGATCATCAGCGGGCCGAACGACTATGTGGGGATCATGCTGTACAACACGGTGCGTCTGTCCTCGAGGTGTGGGTTCGCGCGGGGAGGGGAGGAACTGAGGGTGGTCACGGACGGGAGAAAAGAAGGAGAGCAAGTCGGACAAGACGGGCTTGGCAGTCAAGCCCCACATATATAGCTTGCAGTCGCTCGAGCAGGTAAATGCGTATGCGATTCGAGACCTCAAGCGGATTGTCGAGAGTGCGTCGAGCAATAGTCACTTGCCCGGCATCACCTTGTGCCATAAGCTGACGCCTGTTCTACAGAGGCGGACGAAGACCCGGAATACCTTCGCGAGCTGTTCCCGCCTTATCAGGATCAGAACGGCAATGGCATCGCGATCGGCGAGCTCTATCTCTCCTGCAGCTCCTTCATCCGCGCAGGGTGAGTCCTTCTGCTTCGTTTCTTATGGCGTGTCCTCCCTTCGTCTGACACCCGGGGCACTCTGAAGCGCCCCAAGTACCGGCACGAAGCGCATCTTTCACGTCACGGACAACGACAACCCGCATGCGGGCGCTCCGCCGGCGTGGTTCACCGCCGCTCAGACGAATGCGCAGGTACGCCATCCAAGCTCAATCCCCTATCGCCTGTGTGCTGAAATGATGTTTGAAACTGTAGGAGCTATTCAGCTCGAGCGTCAAGATCGAGCCGTTCTTCATCGCTCCGCCGGGCGGGAAGTTCGACACCAGCATCTTCTACTCGGTCCGCTTATCGACCTCGCCTTCCTTCATTCTATCTACTAACCTTGCTGTTCAAACTCAGAAAATCCTCCCCACCGAGCAGCCGCGCTACGACGACGAAGATATCGGGGACGCGCCGCAGGTTGAAGAGGGCTTTGCCAAGTTTGAGAACCTCGCCGAGCAGCTGCGCATCCGCGAGCAGCCCAAACGCGTCTACTTCGCATCCACGCTTGAGCTCGCGGACGACTTTGTCATTGGCGTCAAGGGGTGCGGATCTCATCACGTCTGGCCTGGGGGCGCGCAGAGGCACGGAGATGCTGAACGGCGCTGGACTTGGGCTCTCGTATGCGCAGGTACAACCTCATCGTTGAGCAGAAGACGCCGAGCTACGTGTATGTCGCGCCTGCAGACAAGGGCAAGGCGATGCGGGAAGCGAAGGTGAAGACGACGGCTATCGACGAGGTGCGCAGGAGTTTTCCTCCTTGACCTTGCCAGGCCGGACCTGACAGGATGACGCACTGCGCGTTAAGGAAACGGGCGAGATGCTAGAGAAGAAGGACATTGTCAAGGGCTTCCAATTCGGTGGCGCTGAGACGGCGAAGAGCAGGGTGAGTTCACGGGCTGTTGCGTCCGCGTGCTGATGGAAGTCAGCTAACTCCCGTGCGCAGATCGTCTACAACGACGAGGAGATGCTGTCCTTCCGTAGCCTTGGACTTCCCGCTGGTGCGCCCCGCGTCCAATCCTGAAAATCACCTGTTTCTTGACAGTTGCTGGTTATGACAGGCCTCAAGCTTCTAGGCTTTAAAGACCCGCATACGCTCAACTTCGAAGACAACATCGGACACTCGACCTTCCTCTACCCGTCCGAGTCGGTACGTCCTCTACCTCACATACCCTCTCCGTACGAGCCTTTTCCGACCATGTCCGCTGGGTCCGCCCCAGACCTACACCGGCAGCACGCGCGTCTTCGCCTCGCTCCTTCGCGCATGCCTCGAGAAGAACAAGATCGGCTACGTGCGCGCGACGTTCCGGCGGCACGCCTCGCCCCGGTTCTGCGCTATGATCCCGCAGGTGCGCCATCCACTTGACTGGCTCCGAATGCAGAGACGGAGCATTGTACTGATTGGGAATGTTCGTGCGCGTGCGCTAGGAGGAGCAAGTTGACGAGGAAGACGGAAGCCAGCTCCTCCCGCCCGGGTTCCACCTCATCCCCCTCCCATTCGCGGACGACGTGAGGTCGCTACCTATTGAGCATACTGAGAAATGTGCGTGAACGAAGTGGGCAACTGGTTGAAGCTTGGTTTGCTGATGGTTGCAGGGGGAGGGGGTACAGGCACGGAGGACCAGAGCGACGCTGCGGCGGCGTGGATGAAGCGGCTGCGCAAGAAGACGGGCTACGAGCCTGACGCGTACCCGAACCCTTGTGCGTGCTACCCCAACACGCGAAGGGGAAGCGATTGAAGCTCATAACAAATGCGCTTCTCGCAGCACTCGCCCTCTTCTTCAAGAACATCGAGGCGATCGCATTCGAGGGGGAGCTCGACATGGACGACTGGGAGGACGCGACGCAGCCGAAGGTCCCGCAGATGATGAAGGTCCGTCCTCGGGCTGTCCGCTTTGCCGTTCCTGCCTTCCATGCTCAAGTACCCGTTGCATGTTGCGCAGTACGCTGGCGAGGGGATCAAGAAGTGGAAGGAGCTGCTCGGCGAGGAGGACATCGTCGACGAGCCCAAGGCGGCGCCGAAGAAGCGGAAGCGTGACGTACTTCTGGGCGCTTTCTTCTTCCTTGTCTACGCTTTCTTGCGCTCACGTTTTCGCATCGCAGTCCAAGACTCCCCCTGAAGTCGACGAGGGCGCGTTCAGGAGCAAGTGGAAGTCGGGCAAGCTTGCGTCTGTGCATACTCCCTCTGTCCCTTTTCCGCTTACTGTACCCGGCTGGCTGAACAGCTGCTTCCTGCTGCAGTTCAAGAAGCCCGAGCTGCAGGACTTCTGCCACAAGTTCTCGCTCAAGATGACAGGCAACAAGAGCGACTTGATCGAGAATATCAATGCGTACTTCGAGGGCGAGGAGTGAACGACTGGGCTGGAATCGGGGAGGGGTTGCGCTGTTGTATGAGTAGTATATGTACGAGCTTTTGGTGATCTTACGAGCGAAAGGCGTGGGCACGTTTTGAAACTGTTGTGCAAGTTGAGAGGCACAAATGGTGCACAGAGAGCTAGTGTAAGCCTCTCTTGCACATTCGCGGACACCACCGTACCACATCTGCTAGAAGCTTGTAGCCACCCTCTATCCGTCGAGAGCCGTCTTAACTCCTTCAAGCGCCCATGAGGTGGGAAAGGTGGGCCGTGTGTTGCCCGGTGTCCACGCGTGCTTCCTCGATCGCCAAATATCCGTGTACTGTACTTGAGCCCGCTTGTGCTGCGGACAACGCCAACAAAGAGCTCTGCGAAGCGCTGCGTGATGCAGTCCTTTCACTTCCTGTTCTCGGATCGGGACGGACGCGAGTTCCCGTATCATGCGTGGCCCAAAATGGCTGTGGCTATGCGAGCATTGGGTGTTAGCGACGCTTGGCAGGGCCCTTTTATGCGGTAGCCTGTGAGCTGTGCCTGTGCCTCACGTAGCAGCTCGACAACTTCACTACGACCATTTCTTTTCAGTCAGATGTATACTTGTTCGGAGGGATTTGTAAGGAGCGTTCTGCTCAATTCAGTTTTGTAAAGCTTTCAGAATACGGGACTGGACGTGCGAGGTGCACGCAACGTTGCAACATTCATCGCTATACCATTAAGGACTAGCCGCGTGTGAACCTTTCGAGGTTCTACTCTGTGGCGAACTTCTCAGCAATTACACTGATGCAGCGACCGCATGCTCAGCACGCGGTCTCTTCACCTTAGGGCAATGTAACACACCGTCAGAGGCCTGCTGGTGCTTTTCTCATGGCTGCATCGCGCTGGGCTTCACGAGGTCGCTCCTGTTCTGAGGACTATAAGCGTGATCACGTCTATGCCTGCATACATTGGAGACAGTAAGGTAGCCACAGAGGTATAAAGACCAGGCGGTCAGCGGTCGACTTTCCTCCTCAGCACCCATTTCAGTTGCCCCTGTCGTCCACCACCTTTCACCATGAAGTTCTCCGTCGCCGGTATCGCTACCCTCGGACTCGCTTCCGCTGGGGTCGCAAGGGTCATCGCTGCCCCCAACCCTGTTTCGCCAGTCCAGGCAGGCCTCGAGGTGCGCCCATTTTCTTGGTCTGTCAGAACGGCGCGGTGCTAAGGGTGCGTTGCTTGCACCTCTAGGAGCGCCAAACGGGCAGCGCTATCTCTGGCGTCGCCGCAAAGGCTGGAGATGTTATTAGTGGTACGATCGAGACGATCCGGAAGGACAAGGTGTTGAGCGAAGCTTGCGCTTTCACATCTCGGTGAAGGGAGCTTTCTGCTGACTTGGTGTTGCGTCTACACAGAAACGAGAGGACTGGGTCAAGTTGGCCCTCTTGGAGTTCAGCGACCAGGCACCTTGCGCCAACATCGTGATCTGCCAGGTCAAGCACCATTACGAATTCGACGGCGAGAAGGACAAGGACTGGATTCACCAACACCACGAGGTCGACATCAAGCTGGGTGGCACCATTGGGTAAGACCTCTGCATTTGTAGTGCGTTAACGGAGAGACTAATCTGACTGCTACCTGGATACGCAGCTTCGAGATTTACCTCTTCACGTCCGGCACCTTCTACCGCGAGGGCGATGGCGGATGGATCAACGTAAGCCCTGCTTCCATACCACTTTTCCCGTATGCCTCCCGAGCGCGGCTGACGTTTGCATACTCATCGAAGTGGGGCTACGATGGCAAGTTGTAAACAAGGCTAACGACGACAAGGACCTTACCTTCGGTCGTATCTGCGGATAAGGACCTTGCACCTTCCCTGCTTACCTCCACCGAACGACTGCAAACGATAGCAGTTCCAGTACTCCATGACTTTTTCTTCACGCTTGGAATATCTTGAATGTAATAATGGTCAAGAACTCTGTTTGTTTGACGCATGTGTCCGTCGTTCTCACCAAAGCACAGCAATGCAACGCTGCCCTCTGCGCCGCAAACCAACATACTATCACAAATCACATGTGCCCGCCATTCCGCATAATTGATACCACGATTTGCAATGCCGGCCCGGAAAATCGACCATTTCTCCTTATATAGACAGGACAATTCGGGACATGGTGAGCAAATGAGGCGGTTTATGGCGGCTTGTTGCTCGGTGTACCATGTAGTATGTGCATCGCTTGCATGTTGTTCGCTCTTGCATTCACCATAATTATGCCATGATGAGAAGAATTACAGCTTGCTTTATTTTGATTTTGACAACCGGAAACAACAGTACGTAACGGCGTTGCAGTTAGTGCTTGGCCTGCATGCGTTCATGCTCCTTCCGCTCCTGCGGCGAGCTCGAGCATGTCGAGCACGTTCGTGCACCAGCTGCAGCTGTGATTATCCAAGCTTAAGTTCAGCCTGATCTGATTGAGTGCCCCTCTGACTCTTCAGGGACCGTGGGGTTGGCCATGCTCACTGGCCCTGCTCCGTCGACCGGGAATATCCCCTTACTGTACTTCGTCCCGCTGCGCAACGCCAGCAAGGAGCGCTACATGATGCAGTACTCCACTTCGTCTTCTCGGACACGGAATAGCACCGAGCTCCTGTACCAGGGGTGGTCGCGGCCATAAGAGTATCGGGCGTTAGAGAGTGGGCAGGGGGCTTTTCTGCTGTCTGTGCCTCGCATATCAGCCCCGGGGCCCCTTCGAAAAGATATCTGCCATCAGCACCATGCTGATTTCTGAGAAGTTTGTACGGAAGGATTGAGTGCATTTTCAAAAAGTATTTCAAAACATGCCCATTGTGGAACTGTGTGGGCGCACACCACATGCGTCCCTTGCAATATGCGGACTCTCCTGACGAACTGCTTCGCCGATCACGAACCGTCATCGCCGTGGAAGACTGTCCTCGTAAACAGTTTAGGGTCCCTTCTTCGGAGACTTTTATATGCTTACAGCTATGCAGCGACTTTATGCGCAGTACACTCCTCACCGCGGGGCAATGCAACTCCCCGTCGGAGGACTGCCGTTGGACTGCCGGTGTTCTGCTCGCCGCTGCACACCCCCGGGCTTCACGATGTTAACCTTGTTTGGAGGACTTGATTTGAAAAGACACGAAATCACCTTCCCCGTGGATATATAGGAGGAAGGAAGCCAGCAAAAAAGATATAAAGACCAGACTTGGCCGTGTTCGACTGTCCTCCCCAGCACCCACTCCACGTCGTCTCCCACCACATTTCCACCATGAACTTCTCTCTTGCCGGTGTCGCTACTCTAGCCTTTACTTTCACTGGCCTTGCAGTGGTCATCGCCGCCCCCAGCGCTGTTTCGCCCCCTGAAGTGGGTCTCGAGGTACGCCCACTTCCTCAGTCTATCGGCAGTGCGAAGTGCTAATCTCACCTCGTTTCAAACCTGTAGGAGCGCGCAACCGGTAGCGCAGTCGCTGGCATCGCCGGACAGGTTGGGAACATCATCGGCGACGCTATCGAGACCATCCGGAAGGACAAAGGGGTGAGCGAGGCTCGTGCTCTGTGGTCTCAAAGGGTGGAACATTCAGGCTGACTGGTAAGTTGATTTGTGCCTACGCAGAAGCGCGAGGACTGGGTCAAGTTGGCCCTCTCGAGGTTCAGGGACCAGGCCCCTTGCGCGAACGTCGTGATCGTCCACGTCAAGCACCACTACGACTTTGACGGCGAGAAGGACGTCAGTCGACATCAAGCTGGGTGGCACGATTGGGTGAGACTTCCTTCTCTACTTCACTTACTGACTACTGTCGGGGGGGACAGCTACGAGACTACCTCTTCAAGTCCGGCACGTTCTACCACGACTATGAGGGCGATGTCGAATGGATCAACGTGAGCCCCTGCTTCCATACCACTTTTCCGGTAAGAACTACACGGGCCGCTGACGCATGTGCTGTTGTAAAAGTGGGGCTATGCTGGCATGTTGCGAACAAGGCTAACAAAGACAAGGACATCACCTTTACTTGCCAACTGCGGCTAAGACTGCCTTCCCTGTAGAACGGTTACCAGTTCTAGTCGGGCTATAAGCCATCGCAGCTTCGTTAATTTAAAATTTCATATTCATGCTTGCAAAGGCCCCGGAACAACGGTCTGCTGAACTCCAACGACCATCGTTGACAAGAATGTGTCGCAATGCTGCGCGCAGCGCAAATGACAGCCTAGGGTCCGGCATGTCGCTCACCCCTGGTTACAACTTCCATCGGAAAGAATTGGGGACAAAAGAAAGACATCGCTCTGTTTGAGCCATCCTGAAGCTCCCTCCCCCCGGTGCGCGACCAATCCTTGGTTGTACTCGTTGCAGCTGACTGGAGCGGCAGAGCACCGTTTCGAGGCGGGGACTGAGCTTATTGACCGCCAGAGAAGGACACAAAACTTTTATGCTAGTAGTGCTCATGACAGTGTTCCGTGGTTCACGATCGTTCCTTCAAGCAGGGGGAAGTACTGTGCTATAAATTCAGGATAGTGGTGCATTTCTCTTGGCATACAAGAGTGCAATGGTACACCAAAAATACAGTCTGTTGAGGGTTCGAGATGCAACATGAACGGGCGCCAGGGGAGAGGAACGGAAGAAGGGGAACGGCCGGGCCTGGAGCCGTGGAGGTTGCCACCGAACCGCCATCACTCGACGATCACCCCTCACTCCATCGCTCGACTCAAATCGAATTCAGCTCCTCTATCGTTCTCGGACATCGAAATGGTCGTTCCAGGGCTCCCTTTTGACATTCACAGGCTCATCATCGACGAGGTCGCTGGACCCTCGCACCCACACGCGTGCGCTTACAGACCGGCCGTCCTGTCGAATCTGGCTACGCTCTGCCTCGTCTCTCGCTCAACCAGGGAGATTGCGGCGCCCGTGCTGTACTTCTCGATCGCTCTTCGTACCATTACTGCCAAGGCAGATCTCGAGCGGGCCCAGCGCTTCTATCAAGCGCTTTGCGGAACCCGAACCTCGCCGCTTACACCAAATCTCTCCTCGTTGGGGACTGAAAATGTTCCGAAAATGAAGATTTTGAAAAATCTTGGGGATTCCGGGGCACTGGCACAGAGACTTAGCCAAAGTACTCACGGCCAGTGTGTGTCTCTGAAACGCCTTGCGATAATTTCAAGGAGACTTCTGGGATGCGCTCTCGCAGCTGCCCTATACTGGCACTCAAGGAGCTCACGTACACTAAGCCCGGCTGATGCGAGCTGATCACGACTTGGAACGTCTCAACCCTCACCCATTTGACACTCGACAACATGTCCTTCGAGTATGCTGCGAAGTCCAGTTCCTCCTGGAGTGCCCGCATCTTTCGCATCTCGCCTTCTGCCCGTAACACTTTGGTTCCTCTGATTCCTTCGAACAAGCTTTCTGTGATTTCTGTGCTGGAGCGCGACGTTTTGCTGCATCGGCCCCGGCCTTCAAGAAGATTATCCTTTTAGCACCATCAAATCGTTACCTCAGTTCGAACAATAAGGACGCCGAAGCTGCGCTCGATCAGGGCATCCAGATGCGGCAGCTTCCCCTCAATCAGGATGTTATACGGATTACTGTGCTGACTAATACCGCCTTTGAGAATCTATGCGGGTGGACGGAAGCTCATATCATCAAAAGTACGCTTTGGGGGCTTGAGAGCAACTGAGGCAGGTCATAGCAGCTTGTTGCTCAGTAAATGATGTAGTCCGTTCAATATTACATACCCAATAGTTGGCATGGATCATCGAAGGGATCCACCGGTTGTTGTGTTCGCTAAGGTTGACCGCCGGCAGCGCCAGCAACGGCATTACCCGTGGTGCTTATAATGTCCACTTTTTTATTCCTTCCCCTGCAGTATGAAGTCTATCCTTTTACTGCACATTGGCTCACCTCACACGGCAACTACGTTTGGAAGTTGCTGTACGAACTGAGGCACCCTTGTCGACTGTGCCATGAGAGCTTGCACTCGGTGGCCTCACGTTACCCAGCGAACTCCAGACTTTTAAACAAATTAAGATCCTCTCATGGAAACCAAGAATTAACCATCTAGTACATTCGATTTGCTCAAGCCTCAAAGAACAAGGAAAACGAGCTATTCGTACTATTCGTACAGCGTCGTTGGTCTAATGGTTATGATTTCGCTTTCCCATGCTTAGCATCAGGCGGAGAACCGGGTTCGATTCCCGGACGACGCAGTCTCTTTTGTTTCTTACACATTCTCATTTTGGGTCTAACGTTTGTTTGTACAAGGAAGAGCCACACTAGACCCTCGGTTTCCCCCCAAACCAGCAGCACTCAAAAAAATTCCTTCCAATATTTTAGTGCCGGGTCAAATTCCGCGTGCAGCGACTTCACCGACTTGCTTATGCCGATGAAGCATTGCACGCTCCGCCTTGGCTGACCATTTCATCCTGTTATGTGGTCGCCGCTTCGGCGTAGCTAACAGCAGGCCAACGGCAGAGTAATGTCATGCGCAAGGGGTATGATGCAAATGCTACGACGATGCGACAGAGCGATGCCCGTCAAAATTAAACGCGGAAGCCCGAACGACCATTCCAGACCTCAGCACAACGACCCCCTTCCTCCCCATATCCTCCTCTGCTTCCGCTTCCCCATTCCCACTCCTCTCTCCCGGCTCCCGCAGAGCAGCAACGACCGCGAGCGCCTCGAGCTCACCGCCCTTGGCCCGCCACCCGCGGTGTTGCTGCACCTTCAATTCCTTGACGAGCGCAAACGTGTCGCGCTCGACGAGCCGCTTGGTCATGGCGAGCAGCTCGCCTTCGGACCGGTACGCGTCGAGCATGCCCGTCAGGATCGTGCGGAACTCGGCGTATGCGCGTCCGGAAGAGGCTGCTGTAGATGCGAATGAAGGTGCGGACACGGACGCCTCGACGAGACGCTTGAAGAGCGCCGGGAAGGAAAACGAGTTGGAGGACGTGTTGGAGACCAGCGACGCAAGCGTCTCGTCCACGAGCGCGCGGAGGACAGCCAGGATGTGGTGCTCGAACGGGGGGGGTGCGTCGTCGTGGTCGATGAATACGTGTCGTGCGCGGGCAGGGTGCGTCCGCTTGGACGCCGGCGTGAGGGCCACCTCGTCTGCGTCCCCGTCCACAGGCGCCTCCGAGATGCCCGCCACGGACTGGATGAGCTCGACGACGTCATGCAGGACGCGGAACCACAGCTCCTCCTTCTGCACCTGCACGCCGTCCACTGCCGCCGTCGATGTCCGCGTCGTGTGCTCCACCGCGAGGCGCACGCCCATCCGCACAGTCGCAGCGATAAGCTCCAGCGCGCGTTCCGCACCTTCCCGCTTGCCCTTCTCCAGCTCGTCCGCGCCTTGCAGCGCAAAGGCAGCGACTGTTAGAACCTCGCCCCGGCGAGCAACGACGTCGGTAAGCTTGTCGAGCGCGCCGGACGTCTCGCCTAACCGGTCCAGGGCCCACATCACCGCGTCGTACACCTCGCCTTCTTCGCTGCGCTCGATCACGGCGCGGAGATCGAAGAAGTCCGCACCGTGCACGTCGAGGATCCGCACGACGCCGGCCGGGTCGAAGCGAGACAGCAGGGTGATGTAGAGATGGCGGGTGGGGAATTCGACGTGGACAGACGGTGGTCGAGGGGAGGAAGCGGGAGGTGTGGGTGAGGAGCCTTCGGGAGCGTCGTCGGAGGTAGTGGCGAGGTCCGGCTCGAGGAGGGACTGGAGGTACGCGAACTGCTCGGGCGGGCTTTCCGTTAAGCGTTCTATGACCTCGGCGTGCATGGCCGGCGCGTGCTTATCAAACAGCGCGGCCGCCGCAGCCGCGTCGATCTCGACGAGACGCGGCGTCCATTCGAGCAAGATGTCGAGCACGTCCCTCGGCGGGCCCTCCCTGCTCCGCGCGAGCCTCAGCACCGCATCGAGCTCGCCAAACACGCCCTTCTCGCCTGAAGCGGAGCTGGGCGTAGCGCCCTGAGGATCACGGAGGACGGTCCGGACGAGGCTCCCCCACTTTCGCTCGTTCCTGTACGCGGCGCGGAGGATGCGGAAGAAACCAGCACGTTCGAAGCGCTCGATCATGCGCTCGCCGTCGTGCGGCGTGTATGTCGAGAGGAGCGACTCGGCCGCGAGCTCGCGGTCGTCGCGCGTCGAGGGGTCCGGGTCTGCTGCGAGGCTGACGAGGATGCGGTGCAGCGTCGAGGGCGGGAGGATGAGGAACTGCGGGTACTTGGGCAGGTTGCGCGAGACAAAGATGTGCAGGAAGGTGAGGTCCGAGGACGTGAACTCGGGGGACTCGGCGTCGTCGGAGGAGGAAGAAGAGGAGGAGCCCATGACTTCGAGCATAAGGTTGACGATGAGCTGCCGGCTGACCGTCCGCCCGGGGATGTCGTCGTTCAGGTACGAGTCCTCGAATGCCGCGTCCATCGCGTCTAGGAACGCCTCCGCGTCGAACTTGAGCAGCAGGCGGAGGTACGGGTACGGCGGCTCCTCGCCGTCCGACGTGGTCGCCACGAGCGCGCCGCCGCCGTGCGGAGGCCAGATGACGGAGCGTCCGGCGAAGAGGAACGCGTACACGGCCGTCTTGGCGCTGCTCGCGTCCCGCTCCGGCAGCGGCTCTTTGCTCGGGTACGTCAGGCCCGAGAGGACGTCGGCGAGGTACGTAAATAGCTTGTACGCGTCGCCAACGAGTGCGAGGTCGCCCTCCGCGCGTCCCATCCTCATGGTGCGCGTCACACCGTCCCCGTCCTCCACTCCTCCCCGCAGCTCCTGCACGCGTCGCACGAGCGCCAAAAACTCGACGATGGGCGAGACGTAGTCGGCGAGGGCGCGAGTGTACACGTAGACGAGCGCGTCCCACAGTCTCTGGCGCTGGCAGACGCCGATGACCTGGTTGATATCGAGTGTGAGCGGGCCGAGGTGCCAGATGAGCTTCTCGACGTCCGCGTACTGCTCACGCTCGTCGTGGTACGCGACGAGGCGTTGGGCGACGTTGGGGGGGACTGCTCGGATTTGTCCGTCGAGGACGAACGGCTCGAGCTGAGCGAGGAAGATGCTCTCAATGCCGTGGCTCTGGTACGCGTCGAAGAGGTCGTCGAGGACAAAGTCGAGGTCACCGAGGGCAAGGCACGCGCGCGCGCACGAGCCCACGAGGCCCTCGAAGAGGTCCGTCCGGTCGACGCCTCGCCCGTCGGGCGTCTCGTGCGTCCCGTCCCGCATCCGGTCCTCCGAGAACGCGTACCGCTGCGAGGCGCCCATGAGGTCCCGCAGCTTGGCACCGACGAGCGCGCGCCGCTCGTCTGTGTCTGCCGGCAGGCCGACCGCCGATCCCCGCGCGGTGCCGAGGTAGTATGCCGTCGCGAGGTCGATTGCTTCCAGCATTTCGCCCGCTTGAACGAGGGAGAGGACGCGGTCCGCCCAGCTCAGCAGCATGCCCGCGCGAAGCTCGGACTTGGTCTGTAGACACTCTTTCTGTGAGCTGGACTTCGCGCTGCAATGTGTGAGAAAAGCCTTCAACGCACGAGGAGGAAGATCTTGCCGCGGTAGGCGCGAAAGCTATGCGTGGAGAGCGGGAGGTCGGGCACCGCGTGAGGGGATGCGGATATGGGAGGGGTGTGTAGCGTGGACGGGTAGACGAGGGACGCGGCATCGCAGGGCTCGCGTTCGACGAGCTCGAGCATGTGCGCATCGACGACGTTGAGGTGGCGGTGCGTGAGGACGAGGAGGAGCTGCGTCGATGCCAGCTGAACATGAGTACTTTGAAACAAAGGAGTAACCGCCCAACGTACCGACGCATCCAACCACTGCAGCCCCACAACGGGGTCCTCCAACTCGCACGCCCTGCCCTCTTCCTCCCTAAACTCCAGCCTTCCCTCCTCCTTCTCATTACCCCTCCACCTACCAACACTCATCAACATCACCCGCCGTCCCCACGCCCAAGCCAGCCTTGGGTCCTTCCCACCCTCATCGTCCGCCGGCCACCACGCCATCGCGCCCCCCCTGCCCTCGCCGGCGTCCTCCGTCCGCAAGCGCCGCCACCACGTGCGCGCCGGCGGGCGGACGCCGACGACGACGAGCTTTGCGGGCGTGAGGATCGCGATGAGCCCCCTTGCGTCTGTGTGGTGCGGGGCGGGGCCGAGGGGGAGGGGCGCGAGCGCGAGGATGCGGGCTGCGGCGGAGGCAGGTGCGGGGGTGGGAGAAGGGGACGCGGCAGGGTACCGCCCCAGGATACGCAGCACGTCCGTCGCTTCCACCCACCCGACTTTGCCGAGGCTCCAGTAGAACGCACGCCCGCCCATGTCGGCGCTGACGAGCGCCGTGCGCCGCTGCCCGACGAACGCAACCTGCGTGACTGGCAGACCGATGTGCCCCTCTTTCCGGCCTGTGGAGACGGCCGCGAGGGTGGTCGGTGGGACGGTGCGGACACGGGTGATTTGAGAGGACGAGGAGGAAGAGGAGAGGCGGGAGGAGGATGTAGAGGGTAGGGAGGGTAGAGAGTGGATCTGGATCAGGCCTGAGGCGTGCCCGGACGCGACGTGCGTGTGGTCGTGCGAGATTGCGAGGGCGGTGATAGGCGAGGGAGGGGAGGCTGTGGGGAGAAAAGCTCAGTCGCTAGACGGTGTTGTGACAGTGAGAGCAGAGACGCACGAGCGGGTACGACCCCAATTATCCGCTGATCCCAGGCAGCAACGAGGATCTCGCCCGACTCCAGCCCGATGCAAACCACGCCCGCAGCGACAGCGACGCACGTCGGGTCCCCGCCGAGCCTGGCCTTCCCCCACAGCGCCTGGCCCATCCGCCGTAGGGGTGCAAACTGGAAGACTGCGCTGGGGCCCGGCATATCCGGCGCGCTCGACACGCTCCGACTCGTCGCCGTGCGGGAGAGGGACGAGGAGCTGGGAAAGCGGGGGAGGGCGGATGCAAAGGTTGATGGGGAGAGCGATGCGGGGGAACCGCCGCCGCCGAAGGAGGAGCGCAGGCGGGATATGCGCGGGTGAAGACGTGCGAGGAAGGGCGGGGTGGGGGCGTTGCCGTTGTTGAGGGACGGCGAGGGAGAGGGTGAGGGAGAGCCGGGAGGAGGGGGGAGTGCGGGAGAGCGCCGCGCGGAGGAGGGCTGGGAGAAGGGCGTGAAATATTCGGAGTTGGATCGCGCGAGGTGGGACGTCGTGAATGAGTCGTTGGCTGATCGGGGGGGGGTCGAGGGGGGCTAGAGGCATAGGGAAGGGTGCATGATGGGAGTCTCAGCTGGGCGTCAACAAAACGAGGAGAGTGGACCCCAGCGCACCTTTCCAGCCCGCCACCCATTCACCGAAGGCATATCGTCGTCCTCCGGCTCCCCATCCTCCGCCTCTTCCCACCGCTCCATGTCCTCCTCCTCCTCGTGCTCCTCACCCAGCGCATCCCTCAGCTTGCCCCGGTACCCCTTCGGCGCGTCCAAGCCATCATACACGAACTCCTCCTCCTCCTCCCCATTTTCATCCAAGAACTCCGCGTTCACAGGCGCATCGTCGTCATCCTCGCTGCCGAGGATGCGGCTCATGTTCGTCGCATAGTCGCCTGAGAGCGTGGAGGACGTGGTCGAGCGGGAGTTTGAGCGGGCGCGGAGAGTCGGGGAGCGCGGGGGAGTAGACATCGTTTATGGTGTAAAGTCTGGGTAAAGACAAGGCATGAGTCTGTATCGATCCGGGAGGAGCCTGAGGGGGAGATGGGCGCACTGCGACCTATCGGTGCCAGCTCCCAAGGTTGCCCAACAAACCCTCCGGTCCGCCAGTATTGATTTGGAGGAATAGGGTGACGGTGCGGTGGTCCCGAATCCGAATCCGAATCTGAATCCGAACTTCTTGAATCTGGTTTGTAGTCAACAGCGAGCCCCAGGGACCGGGTACGAGGGCGTCGCACGGCAAGTCGCGCGAGGCTGTCGGGCGGGCCGATAGTGGCCCGGCGTACTAGTAAATGAACACTAGTGAAAGGCTAGTAAAAGCCCACCCAATAACACGTGAAAGTGCAGTCCGCTGCAAGCCTTTACAGCGTACGCCGACCACGCAAGGCATTTGGTAAGTTTTGCAGTGTAACTTCTTCTGAATCAGCTGCCCTAAGTCCGTCTTAATCTCTGACCGTAACTCGATCAGGCTGTCTCGTACGAGAGGCGGAAAGAGAACAGACACGGTCGACGGATGAGGCGGTTTCCATGCGCTATGGCTATCGGCACTCTGTCAGAACAACTTCTGAAGTCTTTGAAATCTAGGTGTTTCAAAAAAGAAAAACCATAGGGGAAATGATCATTCAAGCCGACTCTACAGGACCCGCACCCTGTCGCGGCGAGGGCGATCCCGTGGTTGGAGTTCAGGCGTGCGCTGCAATGCGGAGGTTCAGCGGGAAATGCGAGACTTAGGTACGGCCGACGAGAGTACTGAGGGTGAGTCATGGAAGATGACTTGAATGAATCACAAACGAGAAGAAAGACCAGGATCGACTCTATACAGCTTGATAAATGGAACCTCGTCGGACGGTGATGAAGTCGAGCACGATGATGCTACAGCAGTGGTCCCTTGCCCTGCCTTTCAAGGGCCATTTCACGCCCCAGAGTAATTCTGAGATTGTATTCAATTACAATGGCCAGAAGGAAACCCACTAATACCATCTTGCCGGGGGACTGCGGCGACCACGACACGCTCCTGCTCAAGGCTCGGTCGAATGGTACCATCAAAGTTCCTCCCGCAGTGGTAAGTAATCGGTTATATGTAATCAAATCAAATATTGCAGGTAACCATGATTCACAGCTAAATTCTCATTCCCCGACAAGGCACGACCTCACAAACCGTCCAAGGCCGCTCCGATGAACAATCAAGCATTGGTTACGCACCAGGTGAGCGCCCTTGGGATCCCAGTAGAGACCAACAAATTCTATGTCCTACTGCTTTGTGGTGAAGCGCTATGGGCGTTCTGAACAGGCGTGAACGGCATGACAGTCACTAGGCTGCTTGCACAACGCGCTGTTGCTTAATGCACTACACGTGTCGACGATGGCCATTAGAAGTTTAAAAAGCATGACATTTATTAATATATTGGGGACATTTCAAGTGAGAAGATAAAGTCGTAGGCAACAAGAGCCGGTATCGTTTCCAGTCCGACCGATGGCCAAGATAGAAGGGAAGTCGGACGTGTTTACCCGCAGTTGGCACCGAAAGTGATGTCCTTGTCGTCGTTAGCCTTGTTGGAAACGTTTCCAGCGTAGCCCCACTTTGACGAGCATACAGAACCGGATGAACATGGAAAGGGGGGAGTGAAAGCAAAGGCGCACGTTAATCCATCCTCCATCACCCTCCCAGTAGAACGTGCCGGACTTGGGCAGATCTCGTAACTGTCCCCTCCGGCAGCAGTCAGTCTTATCTCTTGGGCAACTTTGAAGATGAACAGGGGGTCTTACCCAACGGGTGCCACCCAGCTTGATGTCGACCTCGTGATTCGTAATGGTGCTTGACGTGGCCGATCACAACGTTGGCGCACGGAGCCTGGTCTCTGAGCCAGCTTGACCCAGTCTGCGCGTTTCTGGTGTGTAGGCGAAACCCAGGTCAGTCTGCCTGCTCTGCTATGCTGAGAAGTGAGTGCGCAAGCCTCGCTCACCCACTTGACCTTCCGTATCGTTTCGATCGTGTCGCTAATTATGTTCCCAACCTGTTGCACGACGCCCGCGACGGCGCTGCCGGTTCCGCTCCTGCAGGCCCAAGACAAGGCAAGATTAGTCCTTCATGCTGCTGACAGACGAAGAAAGTGCGAGTACCTCGAGGCCCGCTTGGGCAGGCGAAATCGCGCTGGGGGCGGCGGTGACCCCGGAAAGGCCAGTGAAAGCGAGTGCGAGAGTAGCGGCACCGGCGACGGAGAACTTCATGGTGAAAATGTGGTGGGAGACAGTGGGGGGAGTACTACCTATTGGGAGGAAGGTTGAACACTGCCCGCCAGGTCTTAATATCTTTTTGGCTGGCTTCCTTCCTCCTATGTGTTCTCCAGGAACGTGATTCCCTGCCTAGTCTGGTCAAGTCCTCAGGACAGGGGTAGAAGCGTGAAGTCCGGCGGTGTGCAGCTGCGAGCATAACAACAGCAGGCCTCCGACGGGGAGTTCCATTGTTGGCCTGGAGTAAGAAGCCCGCATGTTGTGCATACAGCCTTCATCGTGTACCTACTAGGAAAGTCTCCGTAGCAATGACCCTAAGCTGTTTACAGGGCACCCTCCCACGGCAATGGCGGTTCTTGATCGGCAACGCAGCTCGCCAGGAGAGCCCACATATTGCAAGGGGATGAATGTGGCGTACGCCCACACAGTCCCAGTAGGGGCATGTTCTGAGATATTTCGAAAAGTGTACTCAGAGTGTTCCTGTCACCTCCTCAGAACCATGACGCTGATTGCCAAAATTTTTTGTAGAGGGGCCATCGGAGCTGTTATGCGAGCCGCACAAAAGCCCCCTGCTCAGCCACTAAACGGGGCAATGCTCTCATGGCTGCGATCACCCCTGATAACTTATTGGAGTCCGGCGTTCTCCGTTTAAGAAAATAAGAAGTGGAGGACTACCATGTATATAGCGCTCTTTGCTCCCATGTTTGCATTGACCGCAGTGGCGGGAAGACATTTTAAGAGGATATTTCCGGTCGAGAGCACGAGCAGTGATCATGGCCAACCCCAAGGGTTGCTGGAGGAGTCGAAGGGAACCCAATCGGCCCAGGATGTACCTAAAGGCCAAGAAGTGTAGGTGCAAGGCCTGGTGGACGAACGTGCACCATGACGTGCAGGAGCTACTCGATGGGAGCGGACGAAGGCGGAACCCTTCCCGTTGTTAAAAAAGTGAATAAATTCAATCATCTTAAACGAGCTATGCAATAATTGTTGAGACCGCATAATCGAACGCAACATACAAGAGCGATACAGACCACAAACCACATGATGCGCCAAGCGACAAGCCGCTACGAACTGCCTCACTTACTTTCGAGCTCCCATAGTGTACCTTTGCTGATGTGCATTTCCACCCACCACTCACCCGAAAAGATAATCCGCGTCACGGCCGGATGGAGGGGAAGGCGCCGCATTTGAATGCTCTGAGCTAGCGCAGCTTCAGTGTCCTTGATGTTCCAAGCGAGGGAATGACTTCGAACTATGAGGATAATCCTCTTGAGGACCGGCGACGAATCAAGAGCTCCAGCGGCGTAAGTGTGCCACAGTAAAACAGAGGGAACGAAATGATACGGGCAGAAGGCGGGATGCGAGAGCTGCGCGCACTGCAGGAGGGTTTCGACAATGCGGTTATCGTCGAAGTCGACATCGTTGAAAGTCAAGTGCGTGAGGTTCGAGACTTTCCAGGTTAGAATCGGGACGGGCTGAGTGTACGCGAGCTCCTTGAATGCGAGTACCTTGGGCTGACTCGAGAGCGCGTCCCAGAGGTCTCCGCCAAAGAAAGCGAGACGCTGCAGTGACACTCCTCTCGCCTTGAACGCTTCGGCTAAGCCTGTGTGCCAGTTCCGACGTAAGCGCCAGTCCTCTTGGGCTCGCTAGAGTACCGCCATATCTCCAGTCCCCGACGAGGAGAGAGGTGGTGTAAGCTGGGTTCGGGTTTGCGCAAAGCGCCTTGTGGAAGCGCCGAGCCAGCTTAAGTCCTTCGTCTGCAGCAATGGTAGGAAGAGTGATCGTGCTGCACAGAACTGGCGTTGCAAGCTCCCTGAGTGAGCGAGAGACGAGGCTGAGGGCGGCCAGGTCTGACAGGACGGCCGGTAGGCGAGCGTACGCGTGCGGATGCGAGGGTCAAAAAGCGACCTCGTCGATGATGAGTCTGTGAATGTCAAAAGGAAGCTCTGGGACGACCATTTCGATGTCCTAAAATGACAGAGGAGCTGAAATCGATTTATTTCGAGCGATGAAGTGGGGTGAGCGTGGAGCTGATGGCGGTTCGGTGGCAAGTGCAACTTCTAAACCCGCCCGTGCCTCTGGTTCCGCCTCTTCCGCTCTTCCGCTCCTACCCCCGAGCGCGTGCGTACGCGTGTTTCACCTTGAACATAGTACGGTCCATATCTTCATACAGTTGTGTAGTACATTTCATCTCTTTCTTGTACCCGCTCTCTAGCTCGGCAGAACATGTCCGACTTTCAAAGCCGATGACTCCAGCATCGAATGGAGAAGCTCAATTATTGATGTCCACTCGCAGTTACAGCTTCAGTCAATGCGATGAAATGGTGCTGCTCGTGCCTTCCCATGACGCAGACGGATATTGTACAGCCAATTCCGAAGAGTTGATTTCACTCCTTCAACTTGAGAGTGAGCGTGGACATTGGTGAAGACGAGCTCAGCCCATCCTGGCAACCGGCCACATCAACGACGAGAAGAAAAGCGATAAATTTCATTCGATAGCAACAGCGAGCAACTCGCGAACCAAACGACGTGGCACAAAAGCACCGCGAAGTCGAAGCATAAAGACAACATAAGAAAGCAGCGCCCCGCGCCTACCTGAGCGCGCCCCACTGGCCCAGCCCCAAAAACAGTGCCCCCAGCGCAACCATCAGACTCGCCCAGCTGGCCCCTCCAAGCCCGACCCTCCGCACGCCGAAGCGCCACCCTAGCGTAACGGCCGTGTGGAGCGCGCCGACGGCTGCCCAGACGAGAGGGTTGGGGCGCGCGCCGAGAAGGAGGGAGAGCCCGAGGGAGAGGAGGAGCGCGTCGAGCCGCCAGAGGGGGAAGGTGAAGAAGGGGATGTTTGGGAAGGGGAGGCCGAAGAGCGCGGTTAGCGAGCGACGGGCTCGGAGAGAGGAGAGGAGGGAGAGCTGGTAGTCGAGCGAGGTTAGGGGTGGGTGCTGCGGTGAGGGAGCACGTGCCGGGAGGAGCGAGGGGCGAGAGGTGGTGGGGAGGAGGTCGCGGTAGAGCGCTGGGCGGGAGAGAAGGAGGGTTAGAGGGAAGCGAGAGTGGACTGGGGGGTTGGGGCCTACTAAGGTTTTCAAGCTGCTGCCATGTCGCTGTAGGAGGCAGGGTGAAGGGTCAGCCGCACACGAGAAAGTTAGAAGATGGCAAATGGAGCGCACCGAAAGCCATAGCGACCGACGCCCACCCAAGTCCAACCCAAAGAACCTCCCCGAACTGTCTCTGATGCGGCGACCTCTCGCCGACGCCCAATCCCCTTACACCAACGACGAGCGCGCCCCACCTGACGGCCTCCTGCGCGAACCCGTGTAGGACCGCACTGAGGACGGTGACGCGTGTGGGGTGCTCCGCCCCGAGGAGCGCCTGGCCGAGGAGGTACGACGGCGTGCGCGTCGTCCACGACGTGAGCCACGCGGACGCGCCCACCAGGAACGAGACGAGCTGCGGGCGGTGGTACGGCGGGTGGTGCGCGTGCGGCGGGTGCGGGAGCGGCGCGGCGAAGATGAGCACGCTTGCTGTGATGCCGATGTAGAGCGCGACGAAGAGGGGCGTGAGGAGGTGCAGGCAGAGGAGATGCTTGTATGGTGCTGTGCGGGAGGTAAGCGGGAGCTTGGGACTGAGGAAGAAGGGATGGTATAACGTACTATCGACGAGCACCTCGTCTTCCTCGTCCTCGCTCCAGCTCTGCTCGCTCCCGCTGCCCATATCAACGCCCATGCCCGCACCCACATCCTCCTCGCCGACCTGCACCTCCGCGTCGACCCTGCCGTCCCCTGGGCCCCCGGAACCAGCACCCGGACCCGCGGCGGATGAAGCCGCGGCGGACGACGACGGCCCCGCACCGCCGCCGGGGATGTCGACCTTGAGCGTGCTCGTGCTCTCGCTCGTGGTCGTCGGGATGATCGCCCCGTACGACTCGTGCCCGCCCGTCTGCTGCTGCTGCTGCTGGGGCGGCTGCAGCGGGGAAGACGCAGAAGGCTCGGAGGAGGGCGCGCCGTCGTCTGCTGGAAGGCCGAGGGCTCGATAGGCGGTCGATAAGCCGTAGTTGACTGGGGTGGTGACGAGGGAAAACAGCCCCCTGCATATTGATCTCATCAGCCAATATTCTCTGACTTTTCGGTCCCTAAACATCGCCCGGACTGCTCACATCTTTTGGTGTGGTCGCAGATCTCGTGCGGATGAAGGCAGAGATCAAGCGGAAGATGTTGGGCTGCAGCTGTTGCAGCAGCCTGGTGAGCGAAGGCGAGGAGCGGATGCAGACAGTGGAAACGGGAAGCGGCTCAAATTTCAGGCGGTTTCGGAGCGGAATTGAGTAGAAATGGGCGGCTGCGTTTTGGCTGGCAGGAGTGGCACTTTCTCATGACCACTCAAGTTTTCGTCATGGGAAGATCAGGAAGAAATGTCACCTACAACGGACTTCTGATGCGAAGTGCACAACAGCAGTTAAGGAGTCTGCCGACCAAAGTGTGCAGTATTTCGCCCTTGGACAGGCAACAGCTGCAGCAAGCTGGTCCGGTACCGGCTACGCACAGCAACATAGTGTATTTCGCATATTTTTTTAATCACTCAACCCATTCCCTCCCTACGTTCGTGGGGTCCCTCGTAGCTCTCAGCCCTCCTGAAAGCCCATGCCCTCCATATCCCACAGCGTGCCGTCGAGCAACCGTGTCTGCAGACCGTCACTTGCGCCTCGGCGCGTACGCATGCAAAGCACGATTGAGATTTTGAAGCTTGTCCCTCTGAGATTCCCTCGAAGTCGCTGAAGTAGCTCCTGCTTACAGCCTGTGAAAATGATGTGGAGGACACGCTGTAGGGCGGGGCATTGCGACCAAGGACTCAGCAAGGAGATCGTGAAAAACGCCTCCGCATAGATAGAACAAGCTGAGTTGTGCGCGTAAGATTGGCAAAGCCTTCAATAGTGTAGTATTCGACGTGATGCAGGCCGTCCCCACATAGAGCCGCCGAAGAGTAGCTGCGGCTGGCCGGGACAGAACGTTCCGGAGAAGGCACGTGGCGATCGCGATCATAGGTCATCATGACCAGCCCTTGGAGCTCAAGATGGCCCAGCAGCTCAGCGATATAGTCAAGAATTGTTTGCTGTATAACGCCCTTATTGAAGGCATAGATTCGTATTCAAACGCCAAGCGGGTCAGCTTCGGCCGCGCAACGTCCAGAGACGGAGCAGTACCGAATCAACATCGTCTCGGGTGGTAATGCTATGGGTATCGACGAAGTTCTTCCAAGTTAAGATGGCGATGGACTCGATGAGGTGAAGTGGCTTGGCGCGCTGATAGGCCCGCGGGGAGCGACATGGCAGGCGAGCCAGTGAGTGTGATCTGCCTGACATCCTTCGAGACGAGCGTGAGGGCTGCAAAAGTGCTCAAACGACGCTGGGCCGACCGTAGGCGAGCGGATGCGCGGGAGTCACAAGCTGCGCGACGATCTGTACTATGATGTCGAATAGGATCGAGAGTTGCATCATGTGCAGCAGATTGGATTCGATGTGAGCGATGGTGATTGTGCAGAAATTCGTGCTTGGGATAGTGCCGAGGTGGATGATGATGGTCGGAAGGTGAAAGGCTCTGGAGCTCACTGGAGCGCAACGTGTTCGTCAAGACAGCGGAACTATTGTGATCTGGTGACCCGTTCAGCCGCATTGCGCAGTGCTGCTTTGGTGGATTCTGTTCCTATGGCTTGTTCGTATTTCAAGGATTCCCGGTGGGCGTTCGCTTCCATTTCGAAATTGAAGCAGCTGAAATTCTTGATCTCAAAAACTCAGACGCGGTACGTCTACAAAGATTCAGGCATTAAGGAACCGCCAACGATGTGCCAAATCGAGACTTTCTTTCATGCACACCGGACAGTAGGGATAAATCATTTAAGCAAGTACGCTGAAAGCCACTACGCAAGCTTGTGCAAAAGCCCACCGGCCCCATCATGAAGAGCGAATCAGAACCACCTGTACCCCTTGCCTGTTCGATCGCACAGCGAAGTGATCTTTCCATCGTAAGCGGGAGGACCGACAATAGAAGGCGTACTGCCGAGCATGCGCGACGCGATGAACCGTCTGTCGGTGTCGACCGTCCTTTTCTGCGCGGGCGCCTTCGCCGGCGCACTCAGTTTGGGCAGCGCCGTCGGTCTGGAACGCCGCGCACCCGCCGAAGGGCCCAGCGCGGGCGGGGCTGTGGGAAAAGCGGAATGCGGGTAAGCTCGACACGACGGGAGCGAAAGGGGATTGTAGGGGCCGGGAGGAGGGAAAATGTACTTCTGCGCGCGGACAAGACACATGTTCCCAGCGTCACCGCCCGTGCAGGTGAGGCCCGCGGGCAGCTGGGCAACGAGCGGGAAGTCGGTCGCCTGCACGTCACGGTCGCGGCCCTGCAATGGAGGGAAGGCAACATCAGCCAAGGAGAATCACAGCTGTAACTGTTCGAAAGAGACGTACCCACTCTCCGGGAACTTGCGTGACGACGTCGACCTCCTGGAAGCTGTTGCCGTTGCCGGTCATGTCGACGAGGACGATGTACGGGCCTGCAAGGACGTACGTTACAGAGTGAGCGAATCGAGACCTGAGAAAAGAAGAAAATGGGAAAGGACGCACCGGCGCCGTCGCCGTTGACCTGGTGGAGCGTCATCTCGATCTGACCCCAATTCGTATATCCTGTCAGCATTCATCTAGCAAGAAAACCACAAGAAAAGATGGACCTCGTTCTGAGTGTCAGGCGTGGGCAGTTCACCGCCGTTGGCAGCGAGCGACCTCGCGACCTCCTGCTGGATGTTGACTTCTCCGCCAGTCTTGGTCTCCCCGCAGCCCACCGCGTCCCTGAGACTGTTATCGTATCCTCCTTCATCCTCTCCCCCTAAAGCCAAACAGAGCTCGGAGAAACGCACATGGACGAGTCGGCCTGCGCGGCCCTGTTGGTGTCGGTGCGGCTAAGTATCCGTTAATACGTGTCCGCCTTTAGAGAAAAGGGGGAGAGAAGGGGGAGGGGTTGGGAGGGAAAGAGAGGACGCACGTCGTCCTGCAGAGCGAAAGCCTGCCACGTAACGCTTTTGCCGCCTATTCCCGTCCGCCAGTCAGTCACCTCACCTTCTCCCAAGCCCACCGACACCCGAAAAACACCAGTAACAGCAGACAGAACACTGTGAGCGTCGACCAGGGACACGAGCGCGAGCGCGGCGAGTGCGGCGGACTTGGAGAACATCGCGAGAGGAGTTGGGCTGCGTGAGGGGGTCCGACCAGCGGAGGGAGAATAGCGAGTGACGAGTAGCGGGGATAGCGTTCGACTGGCGGAATTGGGTGGGTTAAGCAGGTGAATAATCGAGCGCTTGGGGAAAGAAAGACATCGAGGGCGGGAGGGGCTGGCATTTATGCGGTCTGGCAACACTGCACCGCCCGACGAGAATCTGCAGGCACCGGGCGTTGCTACGATGACGAGCGGTTTTCGCTTGCTGCCCGGCCGACCTTCTTGGAGCTCGTGGTCCCGTTGGGCTTTTGGTAGCATGTTGTACTCATTAAATGCAGTGTTAAGGGGTAAAAACCCTCGCGGTGGCAACGTGTGCAACAGGTGCACGTCAAAGCTGTGTGCTAGGGTGGCCTGTGTACAACGAGTGTCGGTGTCGAGTATGGCTGCGAAAGTCAAAATAACCAGAAGAAAGAATTAGCCCTCGAATATCCATGATGCAATTTCCAAACTCCAATGCTAGCGACGGACAGCCTGCAATCTCTGCTGTGGCTGACCTGTTCGAAAGGGCTGACAGCGTCGTCCATGACAGGACAGCGAGCGCAGACATACAAACCATGGATGAGCCGTTATAGAAAATCTCAAACAAGGGTCAAGTTTTTCTGGACCCCCAGTTGTTCTACGGCAGCCAAGGTGGGAAAGGGTACGCCTGCTTTTCCGGGTCGGCGCTCGAGGCATGTACTATAACGCGTTGGAACGCGGACCTGAAACTTGTAGGGATTCTTTTGCTTGACCTCAAAAATTATTAAAATCCCTATCACAAAGGGACGTTCTTAGGCAGCTTCAACGCGAAGGGCATCCTACCTGGACTCTGACAGAGAGCAGTCGCCAGCGTCGACTCCCCGGACTCCCGTTCACCTGTACGGAGGGGAATGCTCGATGTGTATTGTAGGGGGCGGGTCTGGAAAAATAAACCGTAGAACTTAGGGAAGTAGACATGCAGGTATATGGTCGGCCACAGCTTGACACATCGCCAAAAGGGCTGGCTGTGCAACGGGTACTCGAGGCGTGGCTCTCGCATTGCAATCTTTGTGATGCATACTCGGTGATATGTTTGCCATACGTAACAATGCTAGACACCGGTATACCTACCCTCATCACCGGTGTCGTATGTAATGAGCGAGCGATGCAGTCCCCCTCCAGATCCGCAGTTCGCCAACGCTCGCCACTGACGGCAAGGTCCCATCCCGTCCCATCATCCATCCATCCCAACTTACCCGACTCACGCGCAACACGTTCATTCGTACGTCGCCGCAACCGCAGCACTCCAATGAACTGTCCGCGCTTCGCACATGTATCTCGCAGTGTTCAGGGTGAGTGAAATCAGCCAGCGGAGGAGGGGACGACAACGTCATCCGATCGCACGCTGAGTCGAGCTTGACCGGAAAGCTGGGAGGGGCGTCGGTGACTGCTTGGGGATGGAGGGCGGCGGTGTTCTTGAGCTTCTTGGACATGCAAGAGAGAGAGATGAAGATTAGGAGGACGAGCAGGAGCGTGAGGCTAAGTGCGGGCGCCGAGGCTCCGAGTCATGCAGCTCTGCTCGCGCTGCATTCTCAGGTACGGGAGCAACGACGCGCCTGATGAAGATAAGAATTAATGTAAATTCACAGATCTTAGTACTGTCTCGATCGCCGTGATTACTACGGGCAGGGTCCTTGGATTAAACGGATGCAAAAAAAAAAAAGGTATGATGAAAAGGCTCGCAGTCGGTGTGGACTTCAGCTACATACAGGCTTGTGTGACTGCTGACGAGCGCGCTCGGCCCTTGGGGCGGCCGATTTGGGACATTGAGGATGATGATGCAGCGGCGGCTCGCGCGTAGGCCATCGCGCGCTGATGAAAGACTGCTTTCGCTCGGTCTTCTCCAGTTCCTGCTCCTCCTGCACACCCACCATCGTCGTCTACTCTAGATCAGCAAGCATATTCTCATTCACGACCACACTACCCCCGAACGGCTCGTTAATTCGATAGACAAAGGAGCCCAGCGGACCGCACTGCTCACCAAAGATACCAAGCAAAGACAAAGAGAGCGGCCAAATCTCGACTAGCCGCCTGTCGCCGCGCTGCACCTCAATCTCATTTCGCCCCTTCGTCCTCGACCCTCATCGCCCCTCACCTTCCCGCCTCC
>JTLS01000460.1:0-18525 GCA_000826855.1 Basidioascus undulatus
GATCTCCCCACCCTAATCAGCCTTCCTCCCCTCCTCTCTCCTTCTTCCCGCACACTCACCGGCACTTTCACACCCGCACTCCTCCCGCTCCGTTCCCGCACCCTCTCCGGCACCCCAACACTCTCCCCATTGATCCTCACCCCCTCCACCCCTCCTCCCTCGGTCCAGAGCACCTCGAACTCAGCGCCAGGACATAATTGTCCCGGTACACCTCCCCCCGCCCGTCCCAGGTGTCTTCATAGCGCAGGACGCGGAAAAACGGTTTGTGTGCGTCGAGGAGGCGCTGTGAGCGGGCGAGGTCGGCGCGGGGGGTGATAGGGAGGTGCGGGAGCAGGAGTAGGGAGGTGCGGGAGCAGGAGGAGGGAGGGCAGGAGGAGGAGGACAGCGCCTTGATTAGGGGGAGGCGGAGTTAGAGGGGAGAGGGACGGGGGAGGAAGGAGAGAAGTACCGAGGAGAGGAAGGAGAACGCGCTTGATTAGGCGCGGGATGCGGATGGACATCGGAGCATTGGGTTCACGCGTGTTCACGCGATGAGATTGCGGGTTAAGAGGGAGAAAACAGATGGGGTGATAGTTGGGTGTCAGGACGAAGAGAGTAAGTATAGGCCCAGCGACGTACGGACGGCGGACAGGCGGATTGATGCCGCAGGGGGCCGTTGACCGAGGAAGACGTCTTCGTTTGCGAGAACGCTGACCGCTGCCATCAGCCATGGGGTGAGAGTCGTTGTTGTCGTGGAAGCTTTACGTGCAACAAAGAAGAGATTCGTGGGCTCAGTTGGGATGATGTGATCAAAGATTGGCTAAAAGACAGCAGTGGGAGGCCGGACGGTCCTTCCCGCTCAGTAGACCATCATCGCGGCGGAGAGGCAATCAGTGGCAAGCGCATGGTAACCAAGTTCGGGAATCAGGACAGATACTTCGGAACGCAGGACAGATGGCCAACAGACGCAGACGGGGACGGGGACAAATCCGACAAAAGGCAATGGATGGATTGGAAGAGCGGACCACGAAGACCATCAACAAGAGCGCACGGTGCACTGTAAGAACACCAGCAAAGGAAGACGGGGTCAACGTTCCGTAGTCGACACAAGGATGTGATGAGGTGCAAGCTGCGGCGTCGTCCAGTAAGGCTCAGATAAAAAGTACCACGTTAAAAGTTCTCGACAGGGGAGATTAAGACAGGGATAACTGAAAATGTTGTATCATCCTTGGGATGCTGGGCGGGCGGTGCGGACCATTCCCAAAATCCTTGACGGAAGGAAGACTCACGATGACGGAAAGGCCGGAGGGGAAGAGGCTGAGGGGTGTCTGTGGAAGGTCTTCGTGCAACACGGGTTAGCCGCAGCTCGTGGGAACAGCAGTGCATTAAATAGGATGAGGTCGAAGGAGCGCAAAGGTTCAGCGGTTGATAGACTCGTGCGTCTCGGCATGGATGGGAGTCACACACCCCATGTGGGGCGGGCCAGCCATCGCGTACGTGGATTGACAGACTATTGGTTTCAAGAGACTCATCACGTATGTGCTCCCCTCCTTCCTTCCTCCATCACACAAGAAAGTAACTCACCAGTTCAAGGGGATTGAAAAAGGGACGAGGGGAAGATCTGCGGAGAGGTCTACGCATGTCGTGGGTTAGTAAAGGGTGTGGGACAGTGAGGTGCGTGAGGGGATCAGCGAAAGGTTTTCCGCAGACAGCGAGGAGCTTGCTCGACGCGTGTCGGAGACAATAAATAACAGCATCACGTTGGGGCGTGCCCATGTGCCAGGGTGGGCTCAGATGGAACGTTGAGGGGGATGGGGACTCACGAGTAACAGGAGCGGTAGGAGGGTTGAAATACAAAAGGCAGTTGCTCAAATAGTGCGATGGACACTTCGATAAGAGAAGAACAGCAAGACGAAGGGACGAAGACAAGAGGGAAGGAGGAGAGAAGAAGACGAAGACGAGAGAGGCGCGCACGCCCAAGTCCCGCGCCTTCAAATCTCGCTTGTCGGGTATCGGTTTTACGCAATTCACATCGGCGAAACTTTGGGGAGGGGAAGGGGGGAAGGATTCCCTCGCCCTCTCGCTCTCAAGGGAACCCGGGAAGACCGACCGTCAAGGTGAGGCTGATTGCGCTACAAGTGGTCCATCTCGCCGTGCCAGACGACGTCGACGACCTTTGACGAGGTGCATACGACCGTGCTGGACAGGCGTGGGGCGCGGGGAAGCCGCGCGAGGGTTGGATTTCGGTGCGAGGGGGAGATGGAGCTGGGCGGGCGGGCGGAAGACTTGGGGTCGGAATGGGCTGCAGGGGCACTTTGGCGGTCTCGTGAGGGTTGGGAACGGAATACTGACGAATACCCTGCCCCTTCCCCCTCACGATTCTCACTCTCTTCGTCGCCGCTCGAATCCGCCTTCTACGACCCAAAACCGACTTCTCGCCCTCGCGCGCGCACCCGACCTTCCCTCCTCCCATCTGTCTCTCACTCTTGCCGTCTCGCCCTCGCCCTCTCGCTCGGTCGCCCCGACTTCGCGCGCACAGTATGCCGACCCGTTTCTCCAACACCCGCAAGCACCGCGGTCACGTCTCGGCCGGCCACGGTCGTGTCGGCAAGCACCGCAAGCACCCCGGTGGTCGCGGTCTGGCCGGTGGTCAGCACCACCACCGCACCGTGCGTGCCCTCCTCCCCCCGCCTCCGGGTCTCTGGGGGGCAGTCGCTGATGGACGGAATGGGCTTTGTGGGGCATTGGACGGGGGTAACAGAACTTCGACAAGTACCACCCCGGTTACTTCGGTAAGGTTGGGTGAGTGCATTTTCATTCCCTCCAGCCTTGCGGGAGCGATGAGTGGCTGATGCGTGGTGATGTTTGCGCTGTTGTCCAGTATGCGCCACTTCCACCTCAAGCGCAACCCCTACTGGCGCCCGGTCGTGAACGTCGACAAGCTGTGGACCCTCGTGTCCGTCTCCCCTCCCCCTCCCCCTGCTCCTTTCCCTGGTTTGGAATCTCACATTGGATGGTGGTGCGGACAGCCCGGCTGCGGAGAAGGAGGGCCTGAAGGAGGACTCGGAGGTTGTCCCCGTGATCAACACGCTCGAGCACGGCTACGGCAAGGTCCTCGGCAAGGGCCGCCTCCCCAAGGTCCCCTTCATCGTCAAGGCGCGCTTCGTCTCGCGCAAGGCCGAGTGCGTCATCCCTTTCCTCTTCTCCCCCATCCTCCACCATGTCCCCCCTCCTTCCATTGCACCCTTTTCTCCTCACGCTCCCGACTGACAACTTGAATGCACCAGGCGCAAGATCAAGGAGGCCGGCGGTGTCGTCTCGCTCGTTGCGTGTACGTTGTCATCCTCGCTCTCCCCTCATCCCTTCTCCTTTCCTGACCCTCCCTCTTGCAGAAACGCGCGTCTTCCCGCTTCCTCTGCCCCGATCCTGCCACCCCACCCTATTCCTTCCCTCGGTTCTTACTGCCATGTACAAGCCATGCACCCTCCACGCAAACCTATAAAAATAAAAAACAGCCTATGTTCCGGCTGCCGCTGCATATCGCTTGTCGTTCTCATTGGTCCGACTTCCAGGCTCCTAGCGCGTTGCAAATTTGCTCGTTGCCCACTCGATCGATCGTTCGCTCGCTCGCATCTTCGCGCGCTCACCGACTTGTCAATTTGGAATTGGCTCATCCCTGTCGAAGCGTTCGTTGTTCTTGTCTTCGTTTGTCTCGCTACTTGCACCCTTGAATGCCGCCAGACCGACCGCCGCGCTCGTGCTCGCGTTCCTCCTGCCTATCAATTTGGTATTTGATCTGCCTCAGCCTGGCAATATGTGCGTTCGGACATGCCACTGAACGAGTGGCACCTCTACTAACATCTTACGAAGCCGTCGACACATGAAGGACGTAGCGGCGCTTTTCCACTCTCGCTAGCACATTACGCGGTTCACTTACCCGCTTGACGCGGCGCTTCGCCCACCCCCTCCCCCCCTCCCTTCCCCCCATCTTTTCCTTTATTTTCCTCGGCGCATCACGCACTTTTTTATTTTATTTTTTGCGTCAATGTGATTTTACTGCGCGGCTGGACCAGTCCGTCGAGAGGTGCGGATGGACAAACCATGCTAGCCGGGCCCGGTGCTGACGCCTCACTTGCTTCCGTTGCTTCCTTCCCCTGGGCGCCGCTTTCCCTTGCCTCGCTCGCCTGCCACGTCCATCTCGCATTCCTCATCGCCCGCTTTGCCATTTCACGCGCTCATGCCTACCGCTTTAGCACAGACGTTTCGGCGGCGAACAGGCGCGGCTAGTGCCATTCCCGCCATGCGCACCTCGAAGCGTTGCATCCGCTCGTACCGTGCCATGGGGCACGCTTAGCGGAAGGTGGGAGGGCCGGATGCAGGATATAAGAGCGGCGGAGGAGCAGGTGAGTTTCCCTCTTCTCATCCGAGCGTTTCATCGTGCCGCTCAACCAGGCTTAGCCACAGCAGTGAACCGCACGACCTCGCCACCGGACACTGCTCTCTTATTCCATTCCCTCTGCCTCTCCCTTGCACCCACCGCATCCGCAATGCCGTCCGCCGAAGAACTCGACCTCGAGCTCGACGAGGTCCGCTCCGCCTCCCCCGCGTCCCCCGTGGCCCTGCCCAAGTCTGACGCGTGCACCACGCCCTCACCCCACGCATCCCAGTACGCCTCCGCGCGGGAACGCGACGTCGACTCGCGCTCCCCCTCCCGCTCGGGCTCTCCCTCGCCAAGCAAGCGCAGACGCGACGACCGGTCGGCCTCCGCGCCCCCGCGCCCTCGCGTGCGCTCCCCGCCGCGCGGACCGCGTGGGTACGCGAACTCGAACGGCTCGCCCGCGTGTATTGCTCCCCATAGGAGGGACAACTACCGCGACCGCTCGCCTGTTAGGTTCGGGACGTCGTCGGCCCAGCGACACGCCGGTGGGAGACGAGGCGACTGGCACCCCGAGCGCCGGGGGCCGGGAATGACCACCAAGAGTGCGTTTCCCTTCCTCCTTCCATCTCCTTTCGTGCCACCTTCCCATCTCCCTCTTAGCGTTCAGCGTTCAGACACTGACAGACGAATGAACGGCTTGGCAGTCCGCATCTCCAACCTCCCGCAGGACGACAAGCGCGTATATTCGAAGCTTTCCGCGGAGATTGAGGACGAGTGCGGCGGCTACAAGGACCTCGAGCTGCGGTACAAGGGCCGCGGAGTCTTCCTAGGCCAGGCGCTCGTCACATTTGAGACGCCCGACGAGGCGAAGGCGGGACGGGACAAGATGCGCAGGAAGAGGCCGGATCTGAACATCGGGTTCTGGTTCGGTTGAGGGGGCTGCTTTGGGGTGAGGATAGATGGTCTTGCTCTGCGTTTGTTGGTTAATGTTGGACTGTCTGGGCGGCGCGAGTCGAGTTGATGCAATGCCGGCTGCGAACATGAAACGGCGTCCCTTTCGTGCGCTGGTTCCCCTGCAAGTGCCATCTGAACTTCTTTGGTTTACATGCCTCTGTCCTTTACGTGACCTTACGTGCTCCTGACGGCTTAGGAGAACGTAACAGGTCAAGCAAGAAGGTGTTGTGGCGTTGGCCTACTTCCCACGGGGCAGCGTCGTGGCGGTCCGCACGGTTTTCGGACAGGCAACAAGCAGTCAAAGGCTCAGAACCCACAAGAGCCTTCCTACTTTCAGAGAAATTCATTTCGACCGTTAGAATGGTACAGTAATGTACATGCCATGCAGTCGTCTTTCGGGCGCTGCTGCACATGTAGCGGTACTCGAGCTTGCTTGCCTGACACCGCGCCTGTTTCCCCACTGCTGTGTGCGCTCAACAGTGATTGCATCTGCTGAATTCCTCCTGACGCCCGACTGACCTCGCAAAGCTGTCGAGCTGCCGAACCAGTGGTGGCCTCCCTACGTCCTCAGCGGCCCTACGGCGAGAAAAAATTGTCCCAGGTCAGAGTTTCAGACTGCTGTCGCTGTCAACTCGGAGCTCCAGGTCGCAGTGTGCCGGGGCATTCGAAGCTCGCATCTCATATATACCGCGTCGTACAATCAGCTACAAACAAGATCGAACCAGCCTGTTATTCACTACTCCCACACCGAGCACCCACGAGCATCCCACAGCGTGCTGTCCTTCGCAACGCCCATAATCGTCCTCGACATCCCAAGCATATCACACAACTTCCAGTCGAGGTGTGCGACTTAAATCTCAGCTGCAGTACTTGGCTTGAGCGGTCGGCGGCTTGGATACCCCTTGTCGGGCAGCCGCGATTTCCGAATGTCTGGAATCGGCGCGTGGCCGTCCTGTATTGTCATACGCAGGCGAGCGGAGCGTCACCCGTTCCATCGCAGAGGCAGCCGAGGCAAATTCAAGGAGATGCCGTCCAAGTGGATCGGCATTTTCGACGCCATACACGCACGCAATGAAAAGGTGCTCGACTCAGGAGATGTTGGCCAAGGCGTGGGCCGAACGACGATCAACCGGAAACAGAAAGCCAGCGATGCACAGCCTGTGCAGGGAGGTTGCATGCCGGGCCTGATGTGAGTGCCCCCCTGGGAGCAACAAGCATGGTGAAGTGTACAGGCTGCCGAGATATGAGGCCGAAATACATGTCGCAAAGGCGTTTGAGGGTGCCGCTCACCGCTCTGAGGACATCGTCGTGCGCGATTCGGTGCTTTGGGCTGTCCCTCACAGACTGCAGCTATGCTGACGCAGAGCGAGTGAACCATTTGGGCGAAGTCCGCGCGGGACTTGAGAGTGCTCGATAGTTTGAAAATCCCTTTGGATGTTTTGATTGTGATCGACGAGTAGAGCTGCCGCGAGGCTTCCGGGTAGAGCGAGCGAGAGACGAGGCAGAGGACAGCGAGCATTGCTGTGTCCCGCTTGTACGAGAGCGGATGTGCGGGGCGAGAGGCGTGTTTAATGATATAAACCAGGACCTCGAACAGTAGCGATGTCGGTCGAGTAGACATTATGAACAGCCGTGCGGTGTTGAGAGCGCGATGTTGTGAATGCGATGGTGGTTGATGATGAGCCGAGTTGAAGGTTGAATGTGGGAGCACTTGTCCGTATTTGAGTTGCCAACACGATGGCCTCACAGTGACGTAGGTTATAGAAAGTTTAAGATTGAATAAAAGGCCGGTCATAAAATAAAAGGGAAACGAAGGAGAACAAGCCTGCCGAAAGTGTGGGAAAATGCTTGACCCGTGAATCGAACACGGGGCGGGTCGACTTCAAATGGCAACGACCCAGGTTACCACTACCCCAGCCAAGCTATGAGAGTTGGGACAATAATATTTAATCAGCAATCAGCAACATGGCACGTCCGGTTGGGCTTCACCCGAACCGGGAGCTCGACGTGTCTTCCTTCTGACCTCCATCTACGCCGTCGAACTCCACCCGATTCTCACTGACTTCGCACTCGCAAATCTTCCGCCACTTTGTCCATTTTCAGTCGAGCATGTCGAATCCATCAAAGATGATGTAAACACACTTCGATCAGGCCTCTCGGCCTCGCACCTCTGATTGGATGTTGTCACAGGAAGCAGTTCGCCGTCCTACTGGGCTTGGGCGGCGTGACACTTTACTATGTCAAGTCGAATATCGATGATAAGCGTGCAACACTGGTACATCTGTGCTCTAGCGCTGTTCGTGTCGCGGACGAGGGACGAGGCTGACCCAGGCACTGCGACGGGGCATAGCACGAGGAGCGGAAACGGAAGATGGATCAGGAAGGTGCGTGGAGCGCTCGCTGCGCATTTGCGATACGAATATGAGAGCATGTGGAGATGCCGCGAATAGAGCTGGATGGATTGAATCTTTGCTGCACCCATCGCGTTATTCCTGAAGAGCCGCCCGAGGCCCCTTGCGTCTCTTTGCCCTCCATCTCCCACTTGACTCACACAATTCTCTGCTCGATTCTTTCGAAGCCTCTGCTTACCTTCTTCCCACCGATCAGGCGGCGTCACATCCATCTCCTCTTACGCTCAATCAACCTCTACACCTTCCACCGCGCCCCTCCCGCAATCACCGCTCTCTGATCACTCGACGGCCACTCCGCCATCCCGCTCGTGATTATATCGACTTCGTTGTATTTTATGGACATGTCCAGTACTTTCAGGCTGCATTTCCTCGTTCAACCCAGCACTGCCGTCGCCAGTCCCGAAACGCCTCTATATTATTGCTTCCCACTCGCATTCATTCGCAAGTGCATGCGGATTATATGCCTTAGTTGCACCTTTTGAAACTCAGGCATTGCTCACACTCTCTGTACGCAGTCTTGCCCGAGCCGATCGTTTCGCCCTACTCTCACGAGACCGGCAGCCTCGGCCGCTCTCACGTACTCCCCAAACTTCGTCACGCCCGCCTTCTGAAAGATGGGCCAGGTAAACACCTGGGTGCCCCATGTAATACGCAGCGATGCTGAAGAAATGCTTCCTGCGCCCCGTGAGAGCGTCGAGCTCCTGCAGCGCGATAAGCAGCTCCTGAAAGTCCGGCGGACGACTGTTGGAATGCTGGAGCGAAGCTGACGGCAGGAATGGGGCTGCGTGGATCGCCAATGCTGGGAAAGCTGGGTTGGTTGGCGGTGCGCGTGCCGGCGAGGACGGAGGGCTGGCGAGATCGATCAGCGCGCCATTATCGCCGCAGTCGTGCGCGGGCCAGAACCACGTCCTCCGTCCAGCAGTGAGTCTCGCTGCCTAGACGTCGGAAGCTTTGGCTTGTGCCACCAGGCGGAAACAGCGTAAGCGAAATTGCGGTCGCCGGAGACGAGGACGATGGTGGATGGCCGCGCGTGGTCGGCAACGAACAGCAGCATGTCCAATTCCAAGAGGCAGGAGTATCGGCGTATAGCTTCGTCAACCACCACGCCTAAAGATCAGATACCCAAGATGGTTTTGTCCGCAACCTGGACATCAGCTCGAGGGTCAGCTGTCGGAGGCGCTTGACTGTTGCCAGCGGTGAGAAGGAAATGGCTCACGTCTGTATAGGAGCACCCATCGGAACGTCCCAGCTTTGGACACTCAACGAGAGTTACCCTGGCCGCATGTAGGGCGTGGCAGACATTGTGCGGAGGTCCAGGCTTCATTCGGCTCCTTTCGAAGTAGGCTTGGAATGATACGAGCGGGCCGTGAGCAGTCCCGATGTTGCGAAGGCGCTCGACGACACTGTGAAGGGCGGGATTCGGCGAGGGGCCAGTTCTTACGAGAGGGCGAGATGTCAGGGAGTAAGAGGCTGCCGTCCGGCCGAGACGATGAGGGAAGAGAACGAACTTCGAAGTCCCCGAAGCTGTAAACACTTCTTTCTCAGCGTTGCACCGCCACTCCAAGCTTGACGAGACACTCACACCGCAACATGACTTCTACCTCCTGCTCCATCAGAGGCCACAACGGTCTCCGGCAGCGGAAGGCCTTCCTCCCGAGTAGTGGGCAGCTTTACTTTTTCACGGCGAGGAACGACCCAATGGAAGACCTTGAGAACAAGCTCGAAAGCTCTGGAGACCAGTGCTTGTAGAAGACGAGGCATTGCATGAGCACGGGAAGTACTGGTCGTGGTTCAATGGCAAGGACCTTGAAGCACCTTGGCAAGGCACGCACCGTGGCGAAGACAAATAAGCACCCATACAACTATTGATAACCAAGCAAACCTAGACCCATCTAAAAGACAAGTGAAGCAGGGCTATGCCAAAGTTCGTCGCGGTGTCTGGTTCCCTCGATACATGATCGTTGGTATGGAGGACCCATTCGGCTCATTTTGGGGAGGGTGGTTATAACTTAGGAGATATTAAGTAAATATTTGGCCCCCTTTTTTATTCGGCGCAATGGAGCTGTAGATCTATTTACTTGCTGGATATACGTGTTGAGGAGCTTTGCATGCTGTGTTGATTCATACGGTGGCCCCGTTCTGACCTCGAAGATTTACGGGTGCTCGACGATGCGCTGTCGGCACTTAATGAGGTTGCTTCTTCCTGTTGTCCTTCCTTCACACGCGCACTCATCCACGCACCACACATCTCACTTCGAGCGCTCATCTCCTCACTTTCCCTAACCGTCTAATGGCCACGTTTACGTGCTTCGCGGTCGCTGATGTGCGGTGCGGAGCTCCGTCCCACTCTGGGTGATGTATAAAGCCAGAGCCTCCACCAACGGATAACAGTTGACGTCTGTCCACCTATGCACCCTGGAGACGTCTTGAGTGACGCTGCCTACCGTGCGAAGCGTGGGCGGTGTTGGCGGTCCCGTGTCTTCACAAAAACAACTGTCACGGCCTCGACACAGCACCTTGTCTTGACCTTCTTCCAAGCAAAGCCTAGACGATCTACCTGCTCACATGTCCGTTCTGCACTGCATTGGTCCGGCTGTCGACGGCATTTGAGCAGCCAGAGCCGCAACAGCGTTTGCCAAGCTCACGTGTATACCCGCCCCTTCGCCCAGGTCAGCAATCGAGCCGTCTGGCAGCCAGACCAGTCGTATAATGCGGCGAAGTCGACTGCTTTGCGAGGTTTCCCCCTATCTTCCATTACTGCAAAACCACGTATAAGAAGAGAAATGAACGAAAAGAGCCGGGACGACCTCAAGGCCGAGTCGCCGACTCACCTGGAGCACACCGGCGTCGTAATAACGGAGGATGGTATCAGCAATGAGCGGAGGAAGTATCTCGAGAAAAAGATCAAGCGACGTCTCGATAGTGAGTCCGTCCTTGTTGGGTGATGGTTGTTCAACGCTGAATACAACGGGTTGGTGGCGCCGACAGCCTGGCTGTGAGTGCTTGTTTTGCTGTGCCCCCATGCCGAGAGGGCCGAGCAAGCGCTGACTTCCTTTCCAGCATGCCAACCTTGATTGTTGTCTTCATTATGAACTACAGTGAGATTGAACATTTGCATTTGAGTCTGCATGCGGTGTTCAGCCAACACTCTTCACAGTCGATCGCAACAATGTTTCGGCGGCCCGCTTGCGAGGATTGGAGGAGGACCTGAGTCTCACGACTGTGCAATATGAATCGTACGCTATCCCTATATTATATGTTTCATGAAATTTTGAACTGAACTCAACCGGTGACTAGGACGATATCCATCCTTTACGCCTCGTAAGTGCCTCCGCAAGCTACATCAAGCCCGTTGACGGAGGGCTAACAACCCTTCTGCTAGCTACATCGTTTGCCAGGTCCGTGAGAGAAGAATATAGAGTGAAGCCTTAAGTACTAACAACGGTACTGTGTGCGTCAGGTGCCATCCAACGTCAGTAAGTCTGACGACGACGTCACGCCGCGGAGGTGTGCAATGATAAGCCGCCTTGCTGATAGCTGAGTTATACCTACAGTTCTGAACTACGTTTCACGGTGAGTTCAGGAGCTCTATCAATCTCCCGAGAAACTGTCAGAACCCATCTCTCACGCTTGCGAGGCAGTCCCGGCATTTATATGGGCTGCGCGGTGCGTAGCAATCGACAGTTGTGCATTAGTCAGGCAGCTTTGCTGAGCCCTGCATCCTCAGATTGTCTGCTGGGGTACTATCAGCGCGCAAGTCGTGGGGATGGACGAACTGAACTGGATTGAATGCAAACTTACCAGTGTAATTCCATTCGCAGTCTGACTGGCGCTACCCACAATTTCTGGCAGATCGCACTTTGTCGGATCGCCATTGGTATCCCTGAGGCCGCGTGAGCGCATCGTCAATACATCAGAATGAAACAAGGAAGAGCGTTTTACATGCTTCTAAACAGATTTTATCCTGGAGCTGTCTACATCCTTTCGAGGTGGTACACTAAGAAGGTACCGTGTATCCCAAACTTTTGTTGGTGACGTTGTGCTTATGGAGGCTCATCTACAGGAACTGGCATTCCGCTCAGCTTTGCTGTGAGAGATCCTTCCTGTCTTTCTTCGGTGTAATGGTACATGTCTAATGGGCTCCCCATCCAGCTACGTTGGTTTGCTGTGAGCGTGTCTTTTTGACCAGTCGGTGGAATACGTCAACTTACGGTGCAATTGTCGTTCAGGATAAGCAATGCGTTTGGAAGTTTGATGGCTGTAAAGAACATTCACATTCACTCATAAAGTACCGTACTTATTTGGGGAGGGAGCGCACAGGCTGGAATCCTCGACCAAATGGAGGGCAAGTTGGGGGTTCGTGCTTGGAGATGGGTGAGCCTTCCAATAGTTTTCCATACGCCTCTGAAATAATTTAACAATGTCTTGGGTGGGTTGCGGAAGCTCTTCTATATCGAAGGTATGTGAACGTGACGGATACTCTGGCAACGTGTATGGAGCTTGGCTAAGCGCATGCATCAGGCGCCATTACTATCGCCATTGGATTCATTGCCATGTATGTGGTGAAATATTCCTGATAAATTGTAGGAGTCTGACTTTGAGCTGTAGGTACACCATGCCGGATTACCCACACAACTGCCGGTGGTTCACTCTGGAGGAACGTCTGGTCGCTCAGCAGCGTCTGGCGGAGGACGGTGGTGAGGCGGACGTGGATGGTGAGTATTTAAATTGCCAGACTTGACTAATTAACTAACCTGGAGCTTTATGCAGGCGCCACTGACACGGCTCTCAGGGGACTAAAGATGGCGTGGACAGATCGCAAAGGTGCATTATCTGCGTTGGTGACGGAAGTGACAAACGTGCTGACCTCTTAACTTTCCAATTCGTAGTTCTACTTCTTATGACGATGAACTTCGGTAAGCATGAGCTCCGGTATCGACGGCTTAGAAAGCCAGCTCCATCGCCGTGCCAATCGCTAACACTGCGTCGGGGCAGGGCAACTCTTGGCACTGTCTCACGTCAACTTCTTCCCGACCCTCACTCGTAAGCAGAATACAGTGAGGAGGTAACAAGAGAAAGTCAAAATTGACTGACTATACCGTTGTTCTCCAGAAACCCTGGGCTACTCGAGGACCGTCACGCTCCTCCTCTGTGCTCCGCCGTGGATCTTCGCTTCCCTCGTGAGTTGGTCGGAACCACCAGGTGCATGGAGAGACACTAAAAATTCCCCAAAGGTCTGCGTTCTCAATGCATTGCACTCAGACTTCAAGCAGGAAAGGTTCTTCCATATCTCGTGGAACTGGTACGTGGGCTGCCCTTCTCTGCGCTCGCCCATGTGCTGACCAGTCTGTTACAGGTGGGCTGTCATGATTGGATACGTGATCGCCATGAGTTCCCAGGCGATTGGGGCCCGATACGTGTCCCTCTTCCTGCTGGCCAATGGGTACAGCGGCTTCGCTCTTACGGCTGTGTAGGTCGAGTTCGGCGGCTGGTGAAGAGCTGGTTGGCTAAATCCTTCGTATTTCCAGTTGGGTATCAAGCACAATCCATCGCCCGACTGTTAAGCGCGCGGCCGCAATCGGTAACAATGCAATTTCAGTGTGCATACTTGAGCTCACACTGTCCTGATCTGGCCGCAGGGAGCGTCAAGTAAGCAAACCGTTGTAGTGGGCAACTTGCAGTGTGCATGCGAGAGCTCACGCCTGTTCTCCTTTCCCACAGTGCCATCGGAAACCTGGTTCGTGATGAGCAGTAAAATATTCAAGATATCTCACTGACATGGAAACCTTTAATCAGGGTAACCTTGTTGGCGTGCGTCCCTTCATTCAGCCACCTTAGAAACACTCCCTAACGCTTCTTATCATCCTACCAGAGCTACGTCTGGAACGTCCGTTGGGGACCGACATACCGCAACTCGATGGCGATAGGTATAGCGGGCATTTCCGTGGCCATGGTCCTGGGTTTCAGTGAGTGACCTCGTTCTACAGCATCGCAAGACGCAGCGGTCTGAAAACGCGCACAGTTATCCGTCGCGACCTCGACCGCCTCAACAGGAAGCTGGACGGGGCAGAGGCGACCGAGCCTGCTGAGAATGCTGTCGCGAACGCGGGCACGCAGGAGCGCGTCGAGACCGCTGCGAAGCTCGAGGGCGTCAGTGTGGAGGAGGCCATTGCGAGGAAGCGCGGTGAGCACCTTCCCCGACCGGGTCTCGCTCGACGCCTCTCTCATACTCTCTTGGGACCTCAGGCTTCCGCTACGTACTGTGAAATTTTATGCGGTATCAAGCTCGATTTTAGGGAGATGCTGGCGGTCATTGAGCGGGGAGGGAGAAAGGGAAACGCGACCGGAACGACAGAACGGGGACTGCTGAAGTGTTTGTTTGATTTTCGAGTCTGAAGTATACAATGAGCTTAGGTGCAGCAGATGATTCTTTCTGAAGAGTCCTACCTCGTTGCTCAATTGGACATAATCGATGGAGCCAACCGCCAAAGCTTGTGCTGCAGACTGCAGCGGGACGTCGCTGGCCGGCACTTAAGGAACCAAGCCCGACACACTCACGAATGAGCAGTTTGACAGCAAACTGCGACAGAGAATAACGCAAAGGTATGATGCAACACCTCAGGCCGAAACGTCTACATCCATCGCCGACTGCGTCTCCGCCTTCGCGGACTGGTCCAGCAAGTACTGGAGCGTGAACGTGTTGTCCTCCGTTCTGCGCACATGCTCGATGTCAACAACGAGTCCCTAGATGCACGAAAGAGAGAAACAAGTTCTCGACTCACATCCTGGCCACGTCCCTCTGCCACTCTCCCAAGCCCTTCTGCACCGCCCGGAGTGGGGCGGCGAACTCGCCCTGGCGGTCCCTCAGCACGCGGCCGTGCGCGCTGAGGAGCGCGCCGACCCAGAGAAGGTCGTACTCGAGGTGCACGCTGCGCTCCATGTGCTTCCCCAAAAACCCAAGAAGGCGGTCGAGGTACACGACGGGGAGCTGGCGCGCGACGAGGCGGACGTCGGAGGGGGGCACGGCAACATAGCACGCCTCGATGAGCTGGGGGTCGTTCAGCCGGAAGGCGAGCACGAGCGCGGGGAGGTACTCCCTCTTCGCGAGGGTGTCGCGCACCGCCGCGGGCGTGAGGTCGATGTCGAGGTCGAACGGATCGAAGAGGACGGACTCGTCGAGCGAGTAGATGAGCAGGCCCTCCGTGCTCGCTGCCGCCCAGGCGCGGCCAGTCGGCGCAAAGCGCACGCACTTCGTCCGCGCATCCGGGCGGTACTTGCGGCGGGAGAGGTCGCCCTTCTGCGCGCCGGGGAGGGTGACGTCGAGCCGGTCCTCGAGGTCCGACTCGTCGCCCATCGGCGCACCGCCGTCGAGCGGCGTCCCGTCCTCGCCCACCATCCGCGAGTCCAGCATCTCCTGCGTCCCGTCCAGGGCGAGGTTCTGAGAGATCTCAAACTTCTTGACCGCCACGCCCTCGCGTACGTCGTACAGCAGGACATACTTGCTGTTCCCGCCCGCGAGGATGCACGACCCGTCCGCCGTGTACGTGAGGGAATTGAAGCTCTTGCCCGAACCGCTGTTGGCCGCAGTCGTGCGGTCGTCGAAGCGCCGCCCGCCAGAGACGTCCTTCCGCCCCTCGATCAGCCCCGTCTGCTTCCCGAGGTCGACGTCCCAGAACGAGATCTGCCCGTCCAGCGTCGACGCCGCGACCTGCTTCCCGTCCGGACGGAACGCGATCGCGAGCACGTCCGAGTTAAGCGCGAACGGCTCGACCGCGCGCGACCGCCCGTACACGTCCCAGACCCGGATCGTCCGGTCCCACGAGGCGGAGGCGAGGCGGTTGCCCGAGGGGGAGAAGGCGAGGCCGGAGACGGGCCCCTCGTGCCCGGTGAGGACGTCGAGGAGCTTGCCCGTCTGCACGGACCACATGAAGATCTCGAACGAGTCCGTGGAGCCCGCGGCAACGACATCCCCGGACGGGTCGACGGCGAGGGACGAAAACTGGACGGGGCTGGGCGACGTGAAGGTGCGGAAGTTGCGGTACCTGACGAGGTCGAACGCGCGCACGGTCCCGTCCAGGGACGCGGAGAAGAGGACGCGGCCCTGCTTGGCGAACTCGACGGTGGACACGGCGGAGGAGTGCTCCCCGAACGTGACGGAGCAGAAGCCGGTGGTGGTGTTCCAGACCTTGACCTTGCCGTCGTCCCCGCCGGTCGCGACGACCTGCCCGTCGGGGGCGAACGCCAGGGCGTTCATGTCGTAGAAGTGGCCCTGCTGCTTGAGGACGTAGCTCTCGGACTGCCACTCCCAGACGAGGAGCTGGCCGAGCTTGCGCGCGCCGAACGCGAGCCACTCGCCAGACGCGTTCACCGCCACGCTCTCGATCTTCTCCTGCGAGATCGACAGCGTGTGCACGTTCGTGAACGACGGCAGTTCCCACAGCCCGAAGACGCCCGAGGAGAACCCGACGACGAGGAGCGAGCTCCGCGGGTGGAACGTCGTGCATACTACGCGCGTCGCGGGCAGGTTGAAGTAGTGCCGGGAGGAGATCCCCCACCGTGTGTAAGCGATCGCGTTCGGCCCCGTGGGCGCGGAGGGGCCCGGCGCGGACGCGTCGCTGTCGTCCGAGTCTTCGGCTGACGCATCCAGCTTCGCAGTCCAGGTGAAGACCGCGCCGTCACGGCTGACGGTATAGATCTGTGGGAGAAGTTCTCAACATTGAGCGGTAGGAAAGTAAAGGCAGGAAGGGAACACGAACCGTCTTGCTATCCTCCGAGAAATACGCATTGACCACCCGGTCGCGGTGACCCGCGAACGTCTTCGGGCGGTAGCCCTCGAGCGGGTCGAGCGTGAACAAGCGCGCTGTCATGTCGCGCGAGGTGGTGAGGAAGAATCTGCCGAGGGAACCACGATGAGCCAACTTGTCCTGCACCTGCGACCGCCCGAGGGGACACGCACTTGGAGCAGGGCGACCACCGGATGCTGAGGACCTCGTCAAAGTGCGAGGTGTACGTGCGGTGGAGGACCATGGGCGCGAACTCGCGGATGAGGTACGACGGCGTACGCCACACTTGGACGTGGTTCCCGTGCGTTACGGCGATGTATCTGCAGGAGAGGTCAGTATGAGCTGTGGGAGAGGCGAAGAGGACGAGAGGACGAGACGCGCTTTCCGTCGGCTGAGAACTGGATGTCCCGCACGGGCTTGCCGAAGGTGTGGTGGTGCAGGACGGTGCGGCGGCGGTAGTTGACGAGGAGGGCGCGGCCATCTGGGATGCGGGGTGTGTGGATCGCTCAGCTACGCCCTTTCGCCTCCCAGAACAGCAAGCACTCACCGTCATCCACGCTGATCAGCACCCGCCCATCAGGACTCAACGCAATGCGCGCGATGTTCTTGCGGTTCTGAAACGGGAACGTGAAGCTCTTGTTGCTGTTTACGCATCCCTCTCATCCCGTCAGCCTCGCCTCCCTCCCGTCCTCGCTGACGCTAGGGGTGGAAGACGCACTTGACGAGATCGAACACCGACACCCTGTTTCCCACGGGGCTGAGGACGGAGTTGCCGTCCGCGGTGAAGACGACGTTGCCCTGGCGGTAGACTGTCCCGCACAGGTTCGAGAACTGCGGGAGAGGAGCGGATGAGCATGATGGCGAGGGGAGGTTGGGAAGGCGAGGGGCGGACTTGGAAGTTGGACTTCATCGCTACGGCGAGATACGCGGGGAGCGATCCGCGATGAGTTCGAAAGCGATTATTGAGTGGGTTCGAATCGAAAGGTGAGCGTGAGTGGGTTCGTGAGAGCGTTGCGAGAGACGAAAGTGAGGTTCAAGCTGGACGGGCGAGGAAGACGTCCAAAATTCCCCCTTGGTCGCGCGCTACTGATCTGTCAAGAAGCGCCAAACTACGCAGGGCTCGCTTGCTGTCTCCGTTTCACCCGGCTTTCCGCAAAGCTTGATATATGTTGATTATGCAGAAAAATTAAGATCGCAAGTGCGTAGTGAGGAACACACTGTGTTTGAGCCTGAAATCCTCGCCCACCTCGACAGCAGCAGCGACACGTGAAAGGCAAGCGCGCCTGCTCTTGCGACCGACAGGGGCTCGGGCCCTCCTCTGGTCCGTGCGGTCTGCCTCTCCTGCTTGCTGTTCAACCCACACAACCCACCATCCTCTCCATCACTCCCACCTCCCATGGCGATCCCCGCCCCGGCGTCCCTGCGCCAGCCGCGCCCCGCCCCGCCCCCCAAGCCAAAGCACCTCTCCCTCCGCTCCTTCCCCGACAACCTCTCCTTCTCCCGCCCGCCCTCGGTTGCGACCGAGGACGCCGTAACGCAGGCGTGGGAGGCTGAGCTGCGCGCGCACTTTGGGCGGCCTGTCAGCGTCGTGAGGCATGAGCCGTCGGAGGAGGCACCGCAGGGAAAGGCGCGACAGGACGAAGCACAGGAGGAGGAAGAGGAGGTGGAGGTGCTTGATGGGGAGGCGGATGCGGGGGCGGAGGGAGTGGGAGAGGGAAGAGAGGCACGCGCGCTGTTCGATTTCCAGGGAGAGGCGCAGTGGAGAGAACTGTGAGCGCTGTCCCGAGCCTCCGAGCTGTCCAGTTGAAGCTGACGGGATTGGGAGTGAAACGCAGGACCGTCTCCGCCGGCGAGTCGTTCCACATCCTTACCGAGGACGTCGCCGAAGGGTGGTCCCTGGCGGTCACCTCCTCCACGATCGGCCTCATCCCGCGGACCTACTACACCTTTATAACCGACTTCTCCCTCAGTGGGAACCGTTACATTCTCACCTTCATCGATGACCATTCATGGAAGCTCT
>JTLS01000461.1:0-18481 GCA_000826855.1 Basidioascus undulatus
GGGCGGGGGGGGGGGGGGGGGTGTACTCCCCAAGTTCTCCTCGACTTCGTCATCCTATGCCCTAACAGTCTCCACCCAAACAAGCAAAAGCGCGAATGCAATTCGTACACCCAGACCATCAGCCCCCTTTCCCCGGAACCCTAAAGCAATTCAAGGCCCGAGCATGGCGAGGATGACGCTCGTCGACTCCTCCTCAGCATTCACGTCACCGACATAGCCAAGCCAGCCGTTACCAATCTGGCTAAACAAGACCGTGTCCCTATCCAAGCTCGGCTGGCAAACCCCGACTGGAAAGCTGCAGCCGCTGCCCTGCAACTCGCGGCTTGCCCGGCACAAGCGATGCCACCTCGCTGACGCTGACTTCTGAACGAGTCACCTTCCACGCTTACAAAAGGTTGTATAAGACAACAAAATGAGGCAGAGTGCTTTTCGCATCTATGGCAGCGGTTTCGACTCCCCTGCCATGTTGTACGCCAAAAACGCACTGTATCGACGCTGTCTTAAGCCGCAGGGTATTCATCATCTAAGGGGCTTCTTAAAAGCACTTTCGGAGGCCGGGTTATTCCTCCCTATCAAAAAGCTCTTGCTCCACCTGTCCAAATTGTCTTCCAGGTGACTCCGAATGTCAATTCTGTGGTGCACACTGCACTGCGCTGTCGTAGCGCATCGTCATGAGCCACCAAGCCCCATACAACATTTTGGCAATGTACGCCAATTTACAGCTCGTCGTGAGCGGCCTTGCTGCCGGAAGGCTTGAAGCCCGGGGAGCTCGTGAGGAGCTGGAGCTGGAGCGTTGCAATGCAGTAAGCAGTGTTTTCACTGTAGAACTCTGGAAAGAAGTGAAGAAACCTACCAGCTCATAACCAATGTCAGCAGCCAGCATCTGCGTCTGCTCAGCGTTCGTGTCGAACGGCGGGGAGACCTCGACGATGTCCGCGCCGACAAAGTTCAAGCCTTTGAGGTCACTATTGAATTGGACATTTAGAATCCCCGATGAAACTCTTGAGGGCCAGATCACGTACCGAAGCACGCGCTTCACCTCGCGAGAAGACCAGCCGCCGGTTTCGGGAGTGCCAGCTGTGCAGCAAACGTTTGTAAGCCAGTTTCGCAAGGGGAGAGAGACACGAAACATACTGGCTGGAGCGGCGCTCGGGTCAACAACGTCAATGTCGAAGCTGAAAGTCAAGCGTGAGTAGACGGTTAGTGTTGAGGGACTGGAGCCCTTGATGATAACGCACGTCAGGTAAACCGGACCGTCGCCGACGCGCTTGCGGATGGCGGCAGCGACGCCCTTCGGGCCAAGCTCGTCGATGTCGTCGGCTGCGTTTAGGTGCGCGTTTTTGCGTTAGCTAACAGGACTATAGGGTACGGCTCTTCACTGTCGTACCGGTGATAACCTGGAAGCCGCACGCCTCGTCGTCCTTGAGGTCTTGCTCGTCCTGTTGAAGGAGACCGAGACAGTGTGAGTCAGGAATGCCACTGCAGCCAGTTTGAGAACCTTGTCAGTTGAGACGTACCACAAGGCGGGTCCGGATTCCAGCCTGCACGCTCCGCTGCGAAAGGATGCCCTCGTTCGCGGCGTGGAAGTTCATGTTGCCGTGCGTAACAGGCCTGCGGCAGAGGTGCAAGCGATGAGATTCGGTCTTGTTTGAAATCAACCCAAATACGCACGCTTGCTTGGGGTCGCCGCTGAAACCGTACTTGGTCTGTAACGACAACGTGATCAGTCAACTCAAAGCTTGTAAAGTGGTTTGCGGAAAGCCTACTGCCGAGCCCCAGCAGTCGTGGTGGGAGTCAAGCTGGATCAGAGTGATGGGGCCGTGGATCTTGGAGAGGGCGCGCAGGATGGGGAGACTGCATGCCGGACAGGTTCAGCTCGCCGCGAAGGAGATGAAAGTTGCACGACGCACAGGATCGAGTGGTCACCGCCAAAGGTGAGGAGGCGAGGGTGAAGGATGCCCTCGCTTGCAGAAGGTCGAGAGATCAGCGTGTCGTAAGCAGCCTCCATCTGCTTGACGGCCAACTTGTTGTCCACAGAGATGATGGGCGCGTCGCCGCAGTCGACCATCTTGTAGCCTTCTGATCAACATTTGCGACCACCCGTAAGCTTCCAAAAAGTGTATGAGATTTGCTCGGATAACTTACCGCTGTAAGGGTTCCGCTTCCACCAGTGGCTGTAAGCAGCCGTTGGGTCCTGACGCCGGCTGCCCATGCGGATGCCTTGCGGGCCCTGTATGTTGACGGCGGTTACAGCTTGCGCGAGCATGAAGGAGAGGGGATCAGGCTTACGAAACGGGTGCCAGTGCGGTAGGATGCAGCGGTGTCAAATGGAAGGCCCAACACGCCGATGTCGAAGCGAGTGTCCGGCTCGACTGATGGACGAGCCTCGAGTCAGTGCAACATAACTAGATAACGGGCGCTCGAAGGCGACGGACTCAGACATTGCTCCCAAGGCAAGTGAGCGAAAGTAACGATGCCCGAAAACATGGGAGCTTTGATCGCCTTGTATGTATCTAACGGCGTCTTCTGGTATCAGCACAGTTCGAGAACCACCTCCAATAACGAACACAAACGAACCCCATGCCTCCGCAGGACGCTCGTCCGCAGCGGCAGCACCGCAGACTACTAGAGCAGCAATGACAAGAGGAGTGAGCATGTGGGCGACGATTTGGTATAGTAATGATAGGAGATTGAATGAGCCCGTTCTGAGGGGAGTGGCTTTGGGACAAGGAGGACGAGAAGACATTGTGGGAGCATCACCGCCCTCGCCGGTGCTTTCGAGCCGACGCTTAATTGGCGTCATAAACCCATACATTTTGGAATACAATGATACGTAGTACGATACTTTCAAGGCACAGGGATGCCTGGACACGCGTACCGCCACTCAGCTGCCCGGCTTATCTACCCGCGCGCGTGACCCGGCGAACGAGCTGCAGGCCCGGAGGAATCACTGAGCAGGTACTATCTCGCCGCCGGCCTTTCGCTTGGCCACTCAAAGTCGGGCATCACATCGAACAAACAGAACAGCCTCCACCCACAAGTTCTTTCTCCCCAGGCGACGCTTGCGACTCACTGCGACACGCTCTTATCTGACTGAATGCCCACGGGGGAAGACGGCAGCAGCACTCACAGTATAAGGGGAGCTGGGCCTCTGTCCTCTTCTCAAACTCCCATTTACCTGCTGCTCAAACTACACATCCTCCCATAACCTCTTATTGTCTTCTTGCAACATGGGCTCAAAACCTTACGCCGAGCCTGAGAAGGGTGCCGTGCCCATCGATGTCGCGTCGTTCCAGGCGCCCTCGCGCACCCCAGCGCAATTCACCACCAAGCGGGTGCTCAGTCGAAGACAAGTGCAAATGTACTCCATTGGTGAGTGGCAATTTACGGTGATGGGGGGCCTTGAAACTGAACTGTCATCGTGACTTGCAGGCGGAGTGATCGGGACTGCTGTTTTCGTCAGCATCGGAGAAGCATTGAGTGCGTCTCATGCTCGCTTTCCCCCTGTATAAAGAAGTAGGAGCTGAAAGATATTTAACAGCCAAAGGCGGGCCGCTCTCTTTGCTACTGGCGTATATCGTGTGGTGTGCGGTGATTTACTGGTGCGCCTCTATCACATCCGGATGCACTGCTGGGTAACTGATTTCTGAAGCGATCCCAGCGTCAACGAGTGTCAAGCGGAGATGGTCAACTTCTTGCCAATTGATAGTTCCTTCAACCGCTTCGCGACGCGCTGGGTGGACGATGCCTTCGGTGCAGCGGTACGCCGTTTTGACTTCGCGTGACTGCCGACCGGGCTGACAGCTCTGCCCCCCTCTCTCTGATTTTTCTCCGGTTTCTTACATTAAAGACTGGATGGAATTATCTACTTGCCATGGCGAGCTTGTTGTGCTTCGAGGTAACGGCTTTGCATACGGTGCTCGGCTTCTGGTCCGATGTGGGTATCTTCGGCTGGTCGTTGGCGTGGCTACGAGACTGACTGCTACGGCCTTACAGGCAATCCACCCCGCTATCATTCCTGCTGTCATGCTGACATCCTACGGCATTCTGCACTTGTGGTCCTCCCGCTGGTTCGGTGAATCCGAGTTCTGGATCGTGCTATGTACGCCAATTTGTCTAGGGTGCATGGGGGTCGCAGAAAATACCACTAACAGCTATTGCAGGCAAAATTATCCTGATGCTCGGGCTTTTTATGATGACATTGGTGACAATGTGTGGTGGGAACCCTATCAAGGTGCGTTGCTTTGGCGGGTTTGGGCAAGCAACAGCGCTCAGCAGCTGATGACGGTGTCTCCTCACAGGACGCCTTCGGCTTCCGATCCTGGCGCGAGCCCGGCCCCGTTGCCGAGTACAGGGCGACGGGCTCCAGCGGGTACTTTCAAGGCTTCTGGGCATGCTTGCTCAACGCGGGTTTGTGCGTACTTCTCCCTTCATGCTCATGGGGGCGTGAGCGGGCCTTGCTGACGTTATTTGTTCAAAACATCAGTGCTGTCGCCGGACCCGACATGCTTAGTCTCATTGTGAGGAGAGTATCGAGTCTTGCAAAAGAGGGGTTTTTAACGTGAAATCTGGTTTACAGGCTGCCGAGACCATCAACCCACGAAAAGTCATGCCGACTGCCTTCAAGACGGTTTTCATCCGTCTGATCATTTTGTAGGTGGCTTTTGCACTCCATATCCCCAGAGGTCCTTGACTGACGTTTACAATCTTTTAGCTTCGTTCTTTCCGCCCTCGCGGTCGGTATTCTCGTGCCCTACAACGACCCAACCCTGCTGGCTGCGATTGAGAGCGGGCGTCCGGGCGGTACGTATCAGTTCAACCTTGATTAAATGCAATTGCCACAAATCTGATCATGGAACTAGGGATTGACAGCCGGCCGTTCCCCTTACGTTGCCGCCATGACGCGCCTCAAGATCCCGGTCTTGCCGCACATCGTTAACGCGGGTATCGGTACGCGTATATTCCTGATCACCAAAGCGGAGTGCTTCTGAAAGTTTAAACACCACTCTTTGAATTGCAGCCACTTCCATCTACTCGGCCGGCAGCGCCTTCTTCTTCAACGGCTCTCGAACTCTGCAGTGCGTGCTTGCATCACGACATACTGCAAGACCATAGTCTGATCATTTTCTTCGCGATTGAATTGGCAGTGGCCTTGCTTTGGACGGATATGCTCCACGATTCTTGCGCCCTACCAACCGCAACGGTGTACCCTGGGTTGCATGCCTTGTTACGCTCGGCATCGGCTGCCTGAGTTTCCTGCAAGTTTCGTCGGGGACCAACAAGGTTTTGAACTGGTGCATTTCTTTTTATCTCCTGCTGGGATGAAGAGCGCAAAAACTGAAGTCACCTTTCTGGACAGGTTCATCAACGTCGCCACCGCCGCGCAGATTGTAACGTGGATCGCCATGTGCATCACGTACCTCCGCTGGCGCAAGGCCATCCAGGCCCAGGGAATTCCGCGCGAGTCGTTGCCCTATTGCTCGTGGTGCCAGCCGTACGCGGCGTGGTTCGGCCTGTTCGGGTCCGTCATCGTCACGCTCTCGAACGGGTACCCTGTCTTCCTCAAGGGCGGCTGGGTCACTGCCGACTTGTGAGTCTTGACTTTGCCTTGCTTTGAGAAACATTGGAACTGACCCATTGCTTTGGTTGCTCTTAGCATCTTCGCCTACGGCTCGCCCATCTTCTTCGTCTTTGTCTTCCTCGTCCGCAAGGTCATCCATCGCACGCTATTCGTTCGTGCCGCCCACGCGGACCTCGTCAGCGGCATGGAGGAGGTGGAGGAGCACGAGGCGAGCCTGGCTTCCGAGGAGTCGTCGGGCAAGAGCCCATGGAAGAGGGCCTGCAGCTGGGTCTTGTGATGGACATCGTTGTGATTGATAGAGGATTCGACTTGCATGTTGTTATTTGTTGTTCTACGCCATATACCCATTGACGGCTCTCTCAAATGTGTATGTGGCCTGCAAAAAAAGACTCAAGATCGCAGGCGAAGCGGTACCAAACCTTTAGTTCTGACAGGGATATTCACGCCTGGCGGGTGGGAGAACGAATCAGTTGCGATGTGAATTTTTGATATACTTTATGCTTGCATATAAACCGAAAAAAAAACGTTTCTATGTCTTCTTCTGCTTCTCCTGTCCCAGGGAAGCTCAGCTGCTAGCCTTTCGCGGGCGGGCGATGGACTGTTAGTCGACTGGTCCACGCGGGCAGGTCTTGGAAAGGTTGTTGTTATACGGGGTTTATTTCATTGGACAACCTATGAAGGGGCACAATTGTCCTTCTGAGGTGCGGTCAGACGAGTTCCGCGACGGCGGCCTCAAAAATCGCGCAGAAGGGTTAGGGCAGGCGCGACGATTGTCGGCATGATTTCTAAGTGAAAGCCAGGGGAACGTAGGACGGCGTTGAGGTTCCAATACATGACAGGCTCGACATTCCATGTATAGAAGACACGAGACGCTGATTGGAGCATTCGAGTGTTCAGAGACTGAGGCTCCATTCCTGTCCGACACATATTCAACCAGACAGCGCTCCTAATCTTCGGCAAGCAATGAAGAATAACGACAGTACAACAGATCCTAAACAGAATCGCAACAAGCCAACCAATAAAGACCCAAGGAAAGACGAGTTAAACCAGGGAGACCCTTCAGGCGCAGTATCACGAACAACCGAGTCGGCGACGGGGGCGGGGTGAGCGGCCCCTTCCCAGTCGGGGACGGCGAGCGCGAGAGGAAGCGGCGGAGCTTGCTGGGCGAGGGTGGCGGCGTGAGGGGGAGGGGAAGGTCGAGCGTCGAATCGGAGAAGCGCGACGGTGAGTGGTCGTACAGGTGCGCCGGGCAGCGCGTGCAGTTGATCGAAAAGGGATCGATATCCGCGTAAGGGTCGGGCGACGAGACGTCGTACTCGAACGTCGGGCGGTAGGAGTCTTCGCTTTAGATGGACGCGGAGTCCGCACTCGAGAGCGAGCAGTGTCCGATTCGTAGAACTCGAACGCGACGTGCTTCGAGGCGACGTGCTTCGAGGCGACGGACTGGCGGCGACGGTCGGGAGTAAGGAGGTCCTCGACGTTGTCGAAGCCGGTCTCGGCCAGGAGCGTCGCCCACTCCTCGTCCATCGTCTTGAACGGCGGCGTCGCTGCAGCAAGAGCCGGAGTGGTGGGTAGGGCACTACAGAGCGAGAAGAAAGTCGCAAGTCAGCCTCGACCTTGGAACAGCGTATGCGTAGGTTGAGCAGGACGTACCGACTCGAAGCTGCAGCGGTGCAACGCCTCGACCGAGAGGGGCTGCGCACATGAACGGCTCGATGGGCGACAGCGGGCGGGGAACGTAGACGGGGCCGGACGTCGGGGTGGCGTCGGCGGAGCGGGTGCGGCGGAGGCGGGGGAGGAACGTGAAGGAGCTCATCGTGGGTGAGGGTGGGGGGATGGGCGAAGGTGCGAGGGGTGCGAGGGACAGTGTGCGGGTGAGTGCGAGTGGGTGTGAGTGCGACTCAGGGCGTGCAAGTTTGGAGTGAGGAGGGTATGGAGAGAGAAGGATCCCAGGAAGCCCGCCTTTTATCCCCATCCCTCCCTCCCCCCGAATCCTTATCTGTGCGTTCCTTAAGCATGACCAGGGCCCCAGCGCACCGAGGCATGCGATAGCGAGCAGTCGCGGAAGCGAGCGAGTGGGGGTCGGTCGAGGAAGGCAAGGCGGATGGTAATCCGCGCGCCTCGGTCGATGACCGGGCTGGCCAGTCCATTTCGAAAGCGGCGAGATTCTACGCCTTTGGAGCCGTTGAAAAGGGAGTGAGTAGAGCGAGAATTGCAGCAGCGATCAGTAGAGGATGTTGCTGGAGCGAAGGGCGGGCGTGGGAGAAATAGGCAGTTCGTTGAGCAAGAGAGAACAGACGGTCGAAGGGGCGGTGCCTCAACCTGAATCTGCTCGCGCCGGACCTCTCGCGGCTCACCCTTCGCTAGCCCTGCTTATCAGCCAGCTTGTCTCGGTAATGAATCGAATGAAGTGTTTCGTATCGCCCGGGCCGAATAGGGTCTCTCACGACGGGACATTCCGGGGCTTCGAGGGGACCAAGGCTTCGAGGGGATTTCGAAGGGACAAAGAAGCAAGGCTGAGTTGCCGGCGTGAATTACCATTGCCAGGGCGAAGGAGCTCGAGAATAGCTTATTGATAGATCGGAAAAGACGACCATAGAGAAGATCCTTAGATGAACTTGAACGGAGTGCGATCGAAGGGAAGTCGACGCGGAGGTACAGCGCGAGCGCATCGCCGCTTGTGTTCAATGTATCGAACAGCTTGATCGAGAAGATCCACGAGACTGTGCGTTATCCGTGATATTGGTGTACCGCGGTCCAGGGACGCCGGCGCAGTTGAGAACGAGAAGCGAAGGGTGAGCGTCTCCGGTTTCGAATTACGCTGGCGGACGCCGGACGCCAGAGGCCCCTAATTCGATGCTCCAGGATGTGGTTTAACCCTTGACTGCAGCGAAGACCCGAATATGGAGGTTGATGATGGCTGCGAGAAGACGTGATGGAGCGTTCGCACGCACGACGAGGCGACGCTCCCACACGTAACCTCAGCTCAACGACTTGTGACTTCAACGCATTCAGAAGTAAGTTTTCTATAAAATCCACAAGCCTGAGAACAGAAAGTAGCAGCGGGGCCCTAAACTTTCCCCAACACCCATTGCTCAACGCCCTGTCCCCAGATGATGGATCATGGCATACTCCTGTGCCTCTTGCGACTGTGTGAAGTCTACAATTCATTCAACCTGGTCCGAACAGGTAGGCGAACTTACTAGTCGGCAGAGAAAGGGGTGTTCAACTCCACACGCTGCTGCACACCCTGCGTCCCCAGCCTTCCTTCAGCGAAACGCTGACGGCCGGTGTTCAAGTTGAATGCCTATCAGTTTGAGCGGGAAATTCAATATAAGCATTAAAGACCACACTTGGGTGACAAGGGGAATCGGTTTCCCATGTCACTGCAAAGCCTTGAGCCCACTCGGCCCAAGCAGAGCGTTTCGTTTGGCCCTCACGCCCCATTTGCAGTGCTGTTATCATTCTTTAAATTAGCGATAATTAACCCTCAAGAAATAACTCTTTGTAGCTTTATAATATAGTGGAACGACTACTGGGAGCGCGTGTACCGTCTGCAGAACTCTGCATCGCCGGTTGGCTGCACAACATTGCAGTTCGCGCTGTGAGAAAATTTCGAGAATTTGAATCCAGGAGGCTACCGACTTCGGACGGACGAGTTCACGATGTCAGTTGTTGTGCTTCGGCCTTGCACCCGGACCTCCCGTTAAGGCTGTCCCTCTGTTCGGGAGCTACAAAAACACCTACGGAAGACCCGTCCAACTCTACCAAATGAACTGTAAAGTCTCACGGAGAGCAAGGTTTTCACCCAACTGCGTCGCTTCGTGACCGTGCAACAGGAGACTGGATAGCTTCTTCAGCTCTCTCTCACCAGCAGGTCCACAACCACTTCAGCGCTGAGGTACAAAGCAAACCAGCTAACGGCCCATTAGACTGGTTCTTTTCCCGTTGCCTTCTCTCACAAGAGTCTCTCTCCTTCCAATGATCCCGCTTATCCTCAACCTTCATGGCCAGGCAGCTCGCTACGGGCGTTCCCACTCCCTCCTTCCTCATGGGAAAAGGTCATTTGAAAACAAATTTGCAGGAGATTCAACTAGGTCTCCTCAGCTCGCCAAATGCACTCAATGCTCAACCCACCCGTAGGCAAAAACTCACTCCAGCTTCATCGATCACCGGACACCTCGTGTTTTCCAGCCATTCCCAAATCTGCAGTGCAAAGCCCGGCGTTTGACCTGTAGCGCACTGCAGCACGTTGGGCAGTTGACTGTGCAGGTGCAGACCGTGAAAGGCTGGGAGTGAACAACTTGCCACGGGAGTAACTCAGGCGGGTTTTCAGCGCGAATTGCCGCATTCCTAGCGCACGTCCCTTTGTGGAGCGTCCAGTCGAGCTTCTGGTATCTCTCGGAGCAGGAAGAGACTGCAAAGGGGGGATATTGGATTCAGGGCCTGTCTCTCCTTCCCACTGTGGACACATCGCCCAACGCACCTTCCCGGCAACGTCCGCACACACGATGTCTCAGGCCATCTGGCTGCACCGGTGTCCCTATCAATTAGAAGTGATGCTCACTTAGTTTTACTGGTTCTGCAAATCTGCCCGCTGTACAGAGAGATGAAGTCGTCCGGCTCGGCTGCCGCACGCTTCGCGAGGCTGTCTTCCAGGGCGTCCCAGTCGCCACGGTCGACGAGGTCCTTCTCTGAATGTAGCCTGAGTGGGGCCACTCAGCATAACATCCTTGGAAAGGGTTTGGGGAGATATGCTGGAGTGCGACAAACCAGTCCCTCATCTCCACGGTCCAACACTTGCGACCGCGTCCGAACTGTGGCTGTGCAACTTGGCCGGCCCAGCCTGACCAGGTCAGCCAGCCGCCCTCCTCCAGAAAAGTAAAAAAGGACCTACATTCGACTTTCTCCTTCTGCCTTCTGGCCCTCGGCTGCTGCTGCCCGACCTGCAAGTCTGCGTCTCCGCCGCTCCCGAGCTCCCCTTCCTCCTCCTCCTCCTCCTCCAGCAGATCTCCCTCAACCACGAGGAGAGTGGAATGCCCTGCAGGAAGGGTGTGATGATCGTTGGAAGCCGTAGTATGTGTTGAATACGGGGTTCGAGCCCTGTGGACAGGCATTGAAGGGTCACTGATGCCTTACAACACAGGCATCCAAAGCTTGCAGAGAACTGTTTGAAGGAGAATTAATCCAATTGGAATTATCCTACCTTGAAGAACTTGTAAACAGTCTGTTCAGGTATAGTGAAACTGCTCAGTGAAGTTGAGGTGTAAGCGTTCAGGTCCAAAGGAGGAAGGTCTCGAAGCGGAAGCTGAGAGGGAGCCCTGAATAAGAGTCAATCAAACATGTAATTCAACCTATGGTGCAGCTGTGTGTGCTCGTGGAGCTCCGCCAGGTTGGCTCCTGAGCTACAGCGTGTAAGCGGAGCAGAAGGGCATGAACGGCGTACCGAGAATGCAGCGGCTTTGCCACGCTGCCGGGCACCATGATGTTGGACTTTTCATACGCGTTTCATCAAGACACTTCAAGTTTTACACACTCACAGTACACGTTTTGATGGTCCAAATCTTCAAGCAGCTATGAAGGAAACACTGACCTGGGCAGACGGCTGCAGGCGGCTATACTAAATTGACCATGGAACCGCCATGTCGGTAGTTGCAGTAAATTTGCCTCTCTGGCAGTATCAATGCGGTGCTGCAGCTTTCCCAACAGAAGCGCATATCTTGTGCGAAGCACTCGCTTTCATGGGGATTCACCAACAGCTACGCATAAAAAAGACATTTCGGCAAGCAACTATCATTCCTGCATATAGTGCCCCGTCCGCCCCAACAGCTTCCTCTTCCCAAGCAAGTGTAAACCCCCGTGCATCTCAGACCTTGGAGCCAATGTGGATCACAACGGCGTCGCGCGACGGAATAGTGGCGGAGAAAGTACCGCCCGTGTTGACCACGATACTGCAAGACCAAAATTTTGTCAGTCCTCTCAACACATTGGGATGGGTACGTATTGAACAGGCTCACCGCGAACCGGTGCAAGCTCCGTTAGATGTGCCGGAGATAACCTCGCAGTAGGTCCCCGCCGGCAAGCTGGTGGTGAAAGTACCGGTCCACGCCTCGTTCTGGTTGTTTATCGCGACGAAGCCAGCGGATCCCCGTCCGTAAGCAATGCGTTGAAGCGTCGGCGCGACCCAGTTCGTGACGGCGGCGGTGCCGACGGTGTTGCGGAAACCGACCATCCCCGAGATTGCCAGCCAGCGGTGCTGGCACAACCTGTAGAAGTGGAATGTTTAGACTCGTACGAATGAGAAGATAGGTGAGAGACTTGCCAACCGCCAGAACCGCCGTTGCCAGAGCAGGAGCCACCTGCGCCGTTGGGTGCTCCGGCATCCGTAGACGAGAACGAGTAAGACGAAAGGACAGTAGGCGTCCCGTAGGGCCAGGACCTACAATGCAAGGCAAGGTGCAATCCGTGAGAACCTGAAGGGCAAAGGGTTCTAGGCGCTCGACTCACAGGCTGAAAACGTGCGCAAGAACGTATGCATTGTTGGGCGAGTTGTAGTTAAGGGACGCCCCGTTCTGATCAAAATGCATAGTTAGATATTCAGATAAGGAATGAGACTTCGTAAGTACACGTACACGCTCCTACAAGCACATGAAGAAAATTCAGCGCACATTGGGTAGAAAAAAAGGTATGAGCACTCAACGGTATCATGGTTAGCGACGAAGACGTTTGCCGCATTCGAAGGAACGTACCCTGCATGTCCGGTGGTCAGCATGGCATCATCGGCACCTTCTGGAAGAAGTCGCTCACCCCAGCTTTCACCGAAGTTCTGCAGGTATTGAATACCGTCGGACGTGAACATGCGCTTGAGGTCGTACGTGTATCGGAACTCTTGGACATCGCCTGCGTATGTGCACGGCTTTAACAAGCGGCATGAGGAGGCCAAATCCTGTCGCATTGAACTCACCGTTCGCCGTATACTCCGAGGGCTGAACTGCCTCTCCCGCACCGTAAATGACCTGAGGGATACCTTTTGAGGCTGCGGACATCTGATGGTGTACATTAGAGGGACGGGCACCAGCCTACCTCCTGGGTGATGTATGGGGATCCAGACAGACGGCTGTAATAGGGAAGGATGTATAAGCTGAGTACGGAAGATCTGCCAGGATGCAAAACGCGACGGACGAAATAATGTTGGAGATATCGCCCGTCGCGATGTGCTTCGCCGCGTCCAGGCGCAGACCGTCAACGCCCAGGGAGAGAAGGCTAGAAGGCAGAAAAAATCAGTCCTGAGTTCTTCACGAACAACTGCGGATCGTTCACTCGTTGCCATAATGTGCGAGTCGACCGCGCACATAGTCCGAGCCGGTGTTCTGACCGGAACGGCGATAAGCATGCTCTCAACAACGAGAGAAGAGGAAAGAGTCTCTCACAAGGTCCGCCAGGTTTACGAGCTCGCACTTCGTACAAGGACGAACTCGTGTCAGCCCGAGCAGTTCATGGTCAACAAGAAGCACGCACACTTTGGACCTGCGCCCGGCTAGCGTAGTTCTCAATGTCGTCGCCCGAAGTAAGGCCTGTGCTTCAGAGTGAGCGTTGCTTCTTTTCACTCACTCAATCATCAAGGATATGGGGCGAACCGCAGTGATGGAAGTCCTGATCCTGGTAAATCCCCGGGTAGTTGAAGTGCGTAAAGGCGCTGGCCACTACGCCGGTACCGCTGTCCAAGCCAGCCATGTCTAGTTCGAACAAAGCTTAATCGTAAACGATCAAACAGTAGAAAGGACATGTTTTCAAGACGCGTACGGTTCCAAATCGTGTCGGCAATGACCTTCACGCCCGCCCTGTGACAAGTCTGGATCATGTTCGCGAACTGGCTGCGGTTCCCCCGCTTGCTGGTGAGGATGTACGAGACCTATAAGAAAATTTTGAGCGCTTTCTCATGGAAGGGCAGAGGTTTAGTAATGCAAGCAGCTTACGGGTTGATAGTCGGTCCACCATTGCGAGCTGAGAAGGCGATGTCAGCCAGCTTCACTACATTTGAGAAGATGGAGGGGCGACGGAATGTACCCCTGAACGAAAGAAGATGGTCAGAATATACGGTAATGGGGAAATCAGCCCAGCTTTTGCGTACCTGGATGTGTTCCTGAGGAGGTGACACTGCGAGATGGTAGAAGGTCAGTCAACGTCTATCTCAGCCCGGCGCAGGACTTCGAGCGCCTGGAAATCGCCGTTGTGGTACCTTGGACGTATCCGTAGCCTGTTATCGTTGTTAAAGAGCTTCAATATAGCTCGTATAATCTGATGTAGAAGGAACATCGTACCAGCCGGTCCCAAGAACGCCGTGCACTCAGCCGCGACGGCGTCCCACGACCTGGACGCACTTATCAGTCCACTTGCCTTGCCAGACATACCCGACACATGCACAGAAAGTGTACCATTCGAAGGCTTGGACAATCACCCCTGTTGTCCATCAAGTTTAAGCGGGGTCGGCGGGCAAGCGAGACGCAGTAAGCGAGAGCAACGCACCCTTGCTCGAGGGGGGAGCCCGCTTGCAACGGAGAAGAGGCGAAGCCGCTGCCAGGCCGGCCAGAACCAAGGGTGCAAATGAAGACAACTGGGAGAAGTAACGCATGGTGCTGATGGGGTATGCGCTATGTGTCCGTGGTAGAAGGAAGAAGACGAAAAAAGGGGGAGCGACGCCGGCGCCGGTGAGGTTGAATAAATACGTCCAGGCGAGGAGACTGAAATAAGAAAACAATGCACAAGCTCGTGGCCTGCTACGAGAATGCGATGGGGGGAAGTGGGAAGCGGCAAGAGAGGGCGGAGCGGAGACAGCGGAGAGGATGAAGACGGGAGGAAGGACAAGCAGTGCACGATGATCGCTTGGCTGGTTAGGCTTCAACTTTGGCACCCACACTGCTTCGCATTTCATCTTGCTTCCCCGGCGGTACCAGCAGATAAATATGGATGTATAAAGATTCACTGAAGCGATAATCCAATGTCCACGAGTGGTCGCCGCCAGCAAGTTGCTGTAGATGAGTTTACGAACTACTCGAAGAATATTACAACAAGATCCTAATAAAGAAGGGGCCAGCACTATGAACGCGTAAAGCTGCTTCATATGGTGGGCATCAGATGTTCACATGTTCAGGAAAGGGTCGCTGATCTTGAAGCTTGAGGAGCGGAAAGGCAAGCATATGCATTGAGATTGAGGAAGGGGTTGTGCCGTATGCACGGACAGGAAAATCCAGTCTATCGTCTGGTGCGCATGCAGTATATTTTGACCATCACACCAGAGCGCCGAAAAGTCGTTGTTCTTGAAGGCGCAGACGTGTCACGAGGCACGGGAGATATCCATACCCACGATATGGGTGCCTCATGACCTTTTCAGGGAAACAGGGCAGCCTGTGAGCAAGGCCTGGCATTGCCTACCTGGAACTATTAGGGTTAAGATTTACCATGAGAACCAGGAAGCCAACCCGAGCTTCTGAGAGCAAGTTCGGTACCAAAGCGAATGTGCAAATGGCGCAATGCACGCGGAGTTGTGCAACAGATACACACGTACATCCCATTATTTTGGTGTACAGTACTTAGTGGTCCCACGTTGCTTGATAGTACAGCAAATGTAATCTACCAGAAGGGTTCGCCAGGAAGCATAGGACTCGGGAGTCGGGCAGTGGCCTATCACAAACCAGAGCCTGTGCGTTTCTGGCCCAAAAACGGGCTTCAAACCGAACACCTTCACCTAACACCTTCACCTAACAATGCCCTAACTCGGAATTCAATAGGACTATACTTTACCCCTCAAACTTTCCAAGTCTCCCAAGTCTCGCCGGCTGACATTCCCCTGCCGCCCCGTCCATCTGCTGCGGGGTGCAGATCAGGGTGGGGTGGTCCTCGTGTGGTCCGGGTGCCAGATCGCCTCTTTGATATTTTTACTTTCAAAACTCATTTGGCTGAGGCGTGCGACCCCTTGCAGAAGACCAATTGCGTTGCTTCGATGGCTACGTTAGCGCAGGCCCCTTTCAAGCGCCCTTCCTTGTCTTCTCCCCTCATCTCTCGGTCCAACTCGACTCGACGCCATGGAGCGCCTTCTGATGAGGTCGTGTACCGGATACTGGAACTCGCTACAGCGGGAGAGCGGTTGGACTGGCTCAGGCAATGAGGGTACGCCGGTGCCCATGCGGAGGACGCTTCCTTTTGTGTGTTGACGGCTGAACGTGAGTACGACAAAAAAATTCCCCTTCACATCTCCGAAACTCCATACGCTGACCACCCACATATCAGGCCCTGTCCACCCCCTACCTCTACCGCGACGTCCTAGTCACTTCCGAGCACCTCCCGTCCTTCACCTCCTTCGCGGCGCGGCACGCCCGGACAGGGCGCCCCCTCCGCATCGAGTCCCTCGAGATCTCGATCGAGGCATACCCGGCCTTCCCGCGCGTGCATGACCTCAACTTCAAGCTCCTCGCGCCCCTGCAGCTCCTCGAGGGCCTGGAAACCCTATTTGTCCGCGCGCTATGACGACCACCCCCCACTTCGTCGCGGCCCTGCCGCTCGTGCCCGCCCGGGCACACCTGCGCGACCTCCAAATGACCATGAAGGTGTCCGCGCACCGAGTCTTTCCATGCCTTGGGAGGCTGTGAACCCTCGAGCGATTATGGCTCGACTTGCATGCCTCGGGGGAGACTGGCCCTCACGTCAGCGGGCTGGACCTCCCCCGTCTTCGCGCGCTCACGCTGGCGTCGTTCCTGGGCGCGTTTGACCCAGCGCAGCACGCCGCGCCCATCCATCCTCCGCGACCTCACGCTCCGCCTCGGGCACTTCCCACCCGATATCCTCCGCGCCGCCCTCGCTTCCACAGGCGCACACCTCACGTGCCTCGGCCTCTCCGCCACATCCTTCAGGCACTCCAACTTCACCAGCCCCACGATGGTGGACTTCCTCCACCTCACCTGCCCACGTCTAACGACCTACGCGCCCCACGCGTGCGCACCCGTTACGCCCCTCGCGCACCCCACCATCGAAACTATCGAGCTCTCGCACATGTTCGCGCTGCATGAACCGGCAGTCTTCACCGACGAGCACTTCGACGGACTGTGGGTGTTCTTTGGACGGCTGGGAAGGGACAGGCTCTGGCGCTTCAGAGGGTTGTGTGCGTGTGCGCGCCTTGGAAGGAGCTGGAGGGAGAGAAGGCGGAGCGGGTCGCGCGGGGGCGGATGGAGAGGCTGCGGGACCTGTTGAGGGATGAGCCGCTGGGAGTCGTGCGGGACCTGTTGAGGGATGAGCCGCTGGGAGTCGAGCTGGTCGACCGGGATGGGCGCCGCTGTGATGGGCTTGGCATCCCAGATGCAGTCGCAGGCCTTGCTGATCCGTCTGCCGGCGCAGTGTGGCTATCGTGCCCGCGCAGGAACATCCCTGCGGTGCCTGGTCTTTGGTGTACCGGTGTATCCTCTTTGGTGTACTGGATAGGGCTGGAAACACCGCCAAAACACCGCAGACTACTGTGGCTGCGAGTTGCCGCGGTTTACCCCCAACCTTTCCACAACAGACTGACGGTAAACGGTTCGGTGAGGTTCCCGGATGAAACAATGACTGCGTTCCTTTTTCTTAGCATGAGTTACCGTGGGCCGACTCTCGTCGCGAGTTTCTGCCTGCTGGACCGTAGCACATACAGAGGCAACCTTTTCCCAGTGCCTACGCCTAGTGCCCGAGAGACGACAGGCCGAAGAATTCGGGTCTCCTCCAACTTAAAAGCCTAACATTGTTTTGTGTATTATTTGCAGTCGGCGTAACCTGCCCTCACTTCAAGCTTCGAGCGTCATTCGCAGAGTTACAAATCCGAAGAAGTCGAGCGTCCGTACGCCATGGACGTTCGTGGACAGCATCTGGCCGGATATTCTGGATCGGGTGCCCATGACTTTATATATTCTTGAATTCATTCCAAAATGATTGTGTTCAAATCCAGGAGGAAGCGGCGGATCAATAGTAATTCTTCTGTTGGCGGTGACACGACTGCTTTGAACTGTGGCCGGTCTACGGATGTGAGAAAAATGGTACCTTGGTACCCCGCCGCCATGCACTGTAGGAATGTTTGTTTCTTAGCCACATGAATAGCGAAAGTGTGTGTTTGAAAGCCGAAGTCGGTGGGAAGGGAGATGCAAGCAGCTCGCGTGTAGATCTTGAAAGGTCACGATTAACTGCTGCCTTTCTTCCTTTTATCTCTTGTTTTACATCTTTATTATTCTATGGAGTCAATATTATATTGTGCGCAACCCTTTGCAATGCTTTTACATGTAACGACGGCCCACAGTCCCGTGGACTTTCCGCGGAAAGCCACACCCATCTCTCGCCTCTCGCCGCCGAGCCCCTTCCCCCGCATCTGGAACCCAGCCCGCCAGCCGCACCGGCTCGTTGAAAGGCACTGCACGCAGTCGGCAGTCCCTGCAGCAGGTGCGCACCAGTTCCAGTCCTCCTCGCGCTCCATTCCGCGCGCATAATGAACCCCTGACGCCTTCTTTCAGTCGCGCACGACCTATCGAATACGCCGCCCCTCCACCGCCGACGAGCTCGGAGCGGACCCGGTCGCTCGCTCGCACTGTGTGGGTTCTGTGCGTTTCTTTGGGTGTTTTTTCTGGGTGTATGGGGTAAGGGCGGGATTATTCCGCCGGGGGAATGGGAGGAGGGTGCTGGTGGTGGACCGGGAGCGAGGAGCCACGTGCGAGCGAGCCTATCCGGCACCGCCCTTGGTGTGGACGCGCCAAGGGAACGCGTACGGGACGCGTCGAGGGCGCTCCTCCCGGTCCTCCAGACGAGGGAAGGCGGGGGCCAGAGAGCGAGCCTGTCCCTGTGGGTTTCGTTACGGCGGGCGGTCGCCGCGTCGCGCTTCATATCGAGCTC
>JTLS01000462.1:0-18468 GCA_000826855.1 Basidioascus undulatus
GATGCTGTCCCTCGTCGTCCGCTCGCTCAAGGGCCGAAACGGGCAGCACCGCTCGCCGACCTACTCCCCCTCGACCTACGCACCCTCCTCCTTCGGCCCGCCCCACTCGAGCCAGTACGTGCCGCCGCCCTCCGCACATGCGCACACGCACGCGCACACGCACATGTCGCACAGCCAGCCGCCGACGCCCGTACGGCAAATGAGCTACTCGCCCAAGCCTCCCGGCAGCGGCGGGAACATGGCGGGCGTGGGGATCGGGTATGCCCAGCCCCCGTCCGCGGCAGGCATAGCGGGCGTCGGCGTCGGCGGCGCGACGGGGTACAGCACCCGGAACGCTGGGAGCCCGGGCAGGCCGAGGGAGGAGGGGTTCCGAAGGATGAGGCCTGGCGAGCGGAGGGCGACGGGCTCGGGAAGCGGCGCGTCGGGGAGGGGAGACGGGACTCTCGCGGTCCGTCTTGCTTTGTTCCTACCCCTTTCTCCCTCTCCTCCGTAGACTGCAGGTGGGTTGAATGGCGTACTGACTAGTGACGGGCATGGTTGGACAGCCGCTGCATTCCCTCACGCTCCACCTCACGCCGCTGTACACGCGCTGCAACGCCCAGTTCCACTACGAGCCGTCCGCGAACCCGCGCCGGGTGCTGACGAAGCCGAGCAAGCCGTGTCACAACGACGGATACGACAACGAGGACTCGGACTACATCCTCTACGTCAACGACTGGCTGGGCGGCGGGGACGGGAACGGGAACAAGTGCGCCGCGGGTTTCCTTCACCTCCTCCTCTTCCTCGCCCCTTCTCGCTGTCGTTTCTCGGTGGGAGGCATCAGCTGACATGGCGGGCAAACGTACAGGTACTTGATCCTGGACGTGCTAGGCCAGGGCACGTTCGGCCAGGTCGTCAAGTGCCAGAACGCCAAGACGGGCGAGATCGTCGCCGTCAAGGTCATCAAGAACAAGCCTGCTTACTTCAACCAGAGTATGATGGAAGTGACGATATTGGAGCTCGTGCGTCTCTGCTTCATTCTTCCCCTTCCCTCCTTACCCCGCGGTCGTGCGATGCCTGCTGATCCGGATGCCCTCGCGTCCTCGTCCTGCAGCTCAACAACACGTTCGACCCGCACGACCAGCACCACATCCTGCGCCTGCTAGACACGTTCATCCACTGCAAACACCTCTGCCTCGTGTTCGAGATCCTCTCCTCCAACCTCTACGAGCTCATCAAGCAGAACTCGTTCCGCGGCCTCTCGACGAGCCTCGTCAAGGTATTCACCGCGCAGCTGCTTGACGCGCTCACCGTCCTCAACGAGGCGCGCCTCATCCACTGCGACCTCAAGCCCGAGAACATCTTGTTGAAATCGTGCGTTTGCCCTTCGGCGCTGTGGTGCTTGTTGAGCGTGGAACGTCGGTGCTGATGGGTGGTTGGCACGCAGATTGCAATCGCCGCAAATCAAGGTCATCGACTTTGGATCGGCGTGCCACGAGCGCCAGACGGTCTACACCTATATCCAGTCGCGCTTCTACCGCTCGCCGGAGGTCCTCCTCGGCTTGCCGTACTCCTCGTCCATCGACATGTGGTCATTAGGTGCGTCCCTCGTACGATGCGTCATCTCGCGCGTGCTCTGTTCGCTGACGACGCTCAATGGTGCCCCAGGCTGCATCGCCGTCGAGCTCTTCCTCGGTCTTCCTCTCTTCCCTGGCACGAGCGAGTACAACCAAATATGTCGGATAGTCGAGATGCTCGGGTGCGTCGCTTCGAACTCCCCCTTAATTGAACCCGTGCGCCCAAGGCTGACTCTGCGAACGAACTGCTGGCACAGCATGCCGCCGTCGTACATGATAGAGGTCGGCAAGCAGGCGGGCGAGTTCTTCACGCTCGGGCACGACGAGTACGGGCGCAAGAAGTGGCGCCTCAAAAGCCTCGAGCAGTACTCGAAGGAGCACAACACGCAGGAACAGCCGAGCAAGAAGTACTTCTCCGCCACGACCCTCCCCGAGATCGTCAAGCAGTACCCGATGTCGAGCAAGAGCCGGAGCGAGGCGGACGTGAAGAAGGGTGAGTTTCGAGCCGCCTTCGCGTTAGCGCTGAGTGGTCATGGAAGCTGATTTGAGGGCGGGTGGAACAGAGCAACAGAATCGTGTCGCGTTCATCCACTTTGTACAGGGCTTGCTGAACCTGAACCCGATCGAGGTAAGCCCGCTCTTGGTTATGGCAGCAGGACAGGTGCTGACGACCGCTGCGCTCTCAGCGATGGTCGCCTCAACAAGCTCGACTGCATCCCTTCATCACTGGCGAGAAGTTCACGGGATCGTGGACAGTACGTTCAATCATCTCCTCTGCGTCCCGGAAGCGTAACTAATGCCAGGCGTCCCCGCAGCCTCCCACCATTCCGTCTGGCTCCAAAGCCAACACGCCCAACACTGCGTCACCGTCGACTCCCTCCTCGGATCCGAAGCGACCGTACGGCGGGCTTCAGACGCCCTCGCGCTCCGCCTCGCGGCCATACCAGGACGCGGCGGCGTACGACCGGCAGCTCGCGCAGCAGCAGGCGTACACGGCGCAGCAGAGCTCCGCGCAGCAGGCCGCGCAGAACGCGTACCGCACCCCCTTCCCGCCCCCCGCGAGCGCGGCCAGCGGCGCCCGCGACGACAGCGCCATTCGCTCGTACCAGAGTGAGCAGGCCGCCGCGCACGCGAAGGCCAAGCAGTCGGAAGCGGCCGCCGCGCAGCAGGCGCAGGCTCAAGCCCAGGCTCAAGCCCAAGCCCAAGCCCAAGCGCATGCGCAGGCGCAAGTGCAGGCACACCATCAATCGAGGCAGCAGTCCAGCCAAGGTATGTTGCTGGGCGATCGTGTTTCATTTTCTGTTCGTTATTCGTCGCTGACTCCTTGGTACTCCCTTGGTAGGTGCTCTGCTGCCGCCCGCGGCCGTCGCGACGGGTAGCCACAGCTCGCATCGGGCACGGGCGAGCACGATCAACCAGATGGACGTCGTCCCTCCGGCACTGGCGCGTCTCGCGGCGATGGGCAACGAGAGCAGCCTCGGCCGCGGATCGATGACGCCGGTGACGAACCGCGACGAGGCGATGCGCGAGTGGGAGCGACGGCAGTCGGGCGGCGCGTCGGGCAACCGCCGGCAGTCGATGCACTACCCGCAGCTCGAGTATCTTCAGGAGCAGGCCGAGCTCTCAGGCCACAACTGGGCGCGCGGCGGCTACTCGAGCCAGACTCAGCCACCGCCTGCGTCCTACACGTACCCGCACGGCGGCTTCTCCGTCGTTGTGGACCCGCACACATCCCCGCGCTCCGAACCCAACCCCTCGCAGTTCGACAGCGCCATGTCCACGCCGGGCATCGCGGCGCCCCCTCAGGCTTACCAGTCCAGCGTCCCCTCATCGGCGAGGTACAACCCGGCCTACCAGGCGCCCGTGACTGTCACGCACGCTCCAGCATCGGCGTCGTACGAGCCGTCGTTCGACAGCTATCACCCGTCCGACGGACTCGGCCCCCTCGCATACGTCCCGCTGCTGCCGACGGTGCAGCACAACGCGTCGCCGTCGAGCACCAACAGCGGCATGTCGGCTCCCGCTGGGGCAGGCGCGAACGCGCTCTCGTCCCCGTACCGGTCGGGTCGGGATCAACCCACTCAGTCGGCACCGCCTCAGTCGCTGTACGCTTCGGGCCTGGTTCCCGCTGGCGCGTCTGCCTCTGGCTCGTCTCGTCAACAACACCCGAGTGAGTAGATCCCGCTGTTCGCAACCGACTTCGGCAAGGTCCTAATCATGGTCCTGGTCTCGCAGATCCCTTCGCACCGCCTGGCGCGCCGCTTCCGCAGCAGCCTGCACCACCGAGTGCACGTGCAAGCACGCTGTCCGAGCTGCAGCGGCAACAGCAGCAAGCAGCTCAGGCGCAGGCCCAAGCGGCGGCGGCGGCAAAGGGAGGCGGTCATGACCTGTGGGGAGGTCGATGAGACGGCGCGTGGTCGCTGCGGAAATATCCAGGGAGGGGCGCGGCGGACGGCATTCGCTTTCTTTCTCTTTCATGGCACTACACATTCCTATCACATCCATGCTACACATCCATGAAGCACACGATAAACGAGTGCCCTCGTCAGGCTGGTATCCCGTCTGCGGCAGTCTTTCGGTTTCCTCAGTGAAGATTGGGTTGGACTGGGCGAACATGGGTCGGCGGACCTGGCAGTATGCGGATCTGCCGGCGGGGCCGGACCGCGCAGTGCACATGCTGCCTTTGGTTAGCACATGCTGGCTTTTTAGGTTGCACATGCTACAATCTTAGGCACAGCGGTGAGGTTTGTGGGGTATCGTCAGAGCTGCATCGTGGATTCAGCGCGCGGGTGCACTCGCGCCGAGCCGTCCCGTTGCCCGCTGTCCCCGAACCCGCTCGTCTCGCTCATCCTGCTCGCCTCTTCGCCACGTCCAGTACTCCTCCTGGCACAATCTCTTGGGACAGCGGCGTCCCGTGCGGCTATGCAGACGGTCGTGTAGGAGATTGCCTACCAGAGTCTTTCTCACCGCCGAGTATAAATTGCGGGGACCAGGTCGGCTGCTGCGCCTGCCCGGGTCTCGCACAGTCCACTTTCAACAAACACCGTTACTACTCGGTAGTCACCCTACGCAATGGGATCGAAGGAGAACGGCGGCTCGTTCTTGGCGAACTTCATCATGGGAGGCTGCGCGGCTGCCGTGTCGAAAACGGCGGCAGCACCTATCGAGCGCATCAAGCTCCTGGTCCAGAGTGAGCGTGTTTTTCGAATACGTTTTCTTTTCCTCCTCTTGACCTTGATCTCTTCCCACAGACCAAGGCGAGATGCTCAAGGTGAGCATGGGGCACCTGGGGCGGCATGTTACGAATGAGCTAACGTTCGCTGCGCGAACTAGACTGGCAGGCTCGACAAGCCGTACGGGGGAATCATCGACTGTTTTGTGAGTGAGCTGGCAGCGAGCTTCAATATACGCTGACATATTGGTTACGATACCTCAGAACAGGACGGTCAAACAGGAGGGCGCTCTGAGCCTTTGGCGCGGTGAGTGCTCGAACTTGTTTGATGCGTGAACTTGCGTGGTTGTTCAGATGGAGAGTCAAAACTGACCTGATTGCTGTGAGGCAACGGCACAAATGTCATACGCTACTTCCCCACCCAGGCACTCAATCTGTCTTTCAAGGACTACTTCAAGGCGCTCTTCGGGTTCAAGAAGAGTGAAAGCTACTGGAAGTGGCTTGCTGGTGTGTTGTTCTGCGGCCCAACATGAACAAGTTGCATTCATATAACAATCACTGCGAGCACACAGGCAATCTTGCTGCGGGCGCTTCCGCTGGCGCATCGAGCTCTGTCTTCGTGTACAGTTTGGACTTCGCACGAACCAGGCTGTCAAACGACGCCAAGAACAAGAGCGGGGAGCGGCAATTCAAGGGTGAGTCCAGAGTCTATCGTAGGTCTTGAATCAAACGTGCTAATAGTGTCCAGCAGGCCTTCTTGATGTATACAAGCAGGTGCTCCGGAAGGACGGCGTCGTGGGGCTCTACCGTGGCTTCATGCCGTCGGTTGCGGGTATCGTGAGTGTTCTGCTCTTTCACGTCGAAAGGTTCTCTTATTTCCTTATGTATCCCAGATCGTCTACCGAGGTCTTTGTGCGTCGCGTGCTGGCGCTTAACACCTCGAGTCCTTGCTGAAAGCCGCCCGCAGATTTCGGACTGTACGACACACTCAAGCCGAGTGAGAGTTTCACAATACTTGAATCTTTGACGTGATAACTTATTTACCAAAACCTCTACCCAGCTTTGCTGAAGGGCCCTCTCGAGGGCAATTTCCTTGCCTCGTTCGCTCTGGGTTGGGTTGTCACAGTAAGTCCAGGATCCGAAAACAACGCACTCCACAATTAACGAGGTTACGCCATGATAGACTTCATCTGTATGTAGTAAGCCAAATTCTTGGGTTCCAGTGCTGAACAGTTTGACAGGGCCTGGCCGCGTACCCTTTGGACACGGTGCGTCGCCTCAAGCTGCGACAGCACGAAACTGCACGGCTACTGATGCGGTGTTCTCTCAGATTCGCCGCCGCATGATGATGACCTCTGGCGGTGAAGGTATGCACACTCATCCAAGAACATGAAGAGCAGCTGACGGACCTCCCAATGCCAGGCCCACATTATAAATCTTCGCTCGACGCCGCCAAGACCATAGTACGCGCTGAAGGTTCCAAGGCTCTGTTCAAAGGCAAGTCTTCAGATATCACTTCCTTTTTTGGAGTGCTCAAAATAACAGTCTAACTCCTGATCTCGCAGGAGCGGGTGCGAACATCGTAAGAGGTATCGCCGGCGCCGGAGTCCTCGCGCTTTATGATAAGTTTCAAGAAATCGCTTTCGGCAAGGTAAGCATATAAAACCATCAGGGTTATGGCCGGCGTTTCATTCATCCAAACTTCGCTGTTCAGGTCTACTCAGCGGGATCGAGCTCGTAGACATGCGTTACCGGAAGCGTCCGTTCACCCTGAGAGGTACTGCTTTCATCAGAATGCCGGGACGGCGGCTACATGGATATACCTTCTTTGGCGTTTTGTTTTGGCTATAACCTCTGCACAACGTTGGTTTCCAGGAAAGAACAGCGGAAAAATACGTAAAGATACGTTAAACAGAAAGGTGCACGCCGGCCGTTCACAGGTGGGCGCGTGCCGCTGTTGGTTGGTACACGACTTCTCGTTCGACAAGATGTAAGGTGGGGATAGGCCTGGGTGAAATCATCCGTACACATAAAAATACAACACAGGGGCAATTCTGGTTTTCAACAACCAGTACGGGCGTTGTGTGCTAGTTGCCAGATGCATTGATTGTCAGGCGCGGAATCTCGCGCATCCCTCCTTTGCGAGCTTTCGTTTTTCATGCGGACGGCATAACAAGATATTTCATAAAATAGTCTCTACAGTAAGAATGCTTACAGCTCTACATCTACGACTTCAAGTTGTCGGGTGCAATCGCCAGCGCCTTGTCACAAGAAGCATCGGTTTTGTTCTGTACGACAGGATAGGCCTTACAGTTAGCATGAATGTGGCTGAGGTGATCTGTGACTTGCCGCGCAGTATCGTGTGTGCCGCGACGCTCCCTGCTGGCCAAGCAGTGCAAGGTGCGCCCGAGCGCGTCGTTTCTCTCTCGCTTGCGTTGCGCTGATGAGGCTCGCCTTCACTTCAGGTCTGCAAAAACAAGTTCCACGCCGCCTGCTATACAAGTGGTTCCAGTACGTCTTACGCATTTTCTACCGCCTGCGCGCATAGGGGACACCACTCGGACAAGAACGACACACGGCGTAGAAGATACACTTGACAGGCACTGTATGATGCGTACGCGGGACGAAAAGGTGACCATTAAGAAGAGAACTGAGCCCGACATTGCCCTTCGTCTCTGCGCCCGTTACGACTTGCGATCAAAGCACGTTGACTCCATCTGGGACTACAAGTCGCTTATCCTGCCACCAGCGTTCACGGCAAGTACTCGTGTCGAGAGCAGGCCGCCCGCGCCGCAGGGCCGGGTCAGCTGCACGGAAAGAGCTGGTTAGGTCGAATCCGACCCATTGGTTGTCAAACGTCCTTCCGAGAAAATAGGAGTATGTGTGATGAAAAGAATAGAGGTGGGAGGGTGCAGAAGAGCGGGCTCGACACACAAGCAGTAGCCGTCGCTGAGAGGTACCAATCAGGCCGCCCGTGAGCGTGCGAAACGCTCCTGCTATTCTTGATCCAAACCAAGGCTTACGTGGGCTTGAAATGCAAGTTCTGCGGAGATTATCCATAAGGGACCGTTCCACTGCAAAGAAAAAGGAGCACACTCGCACATCTCGAGCACATTCTGCGAGTCCAAGATCTCCAAGATTGCTTGATCTCCATGTATCCCAAGTAACCCACCTGTTGGCGCGCGGACAGTCAGTTCCGTAATTCGAATTCGCGTTCAATTACAACCCATTGGTTATTATCACCTGTCCCGTACACGGCCCTGCGATGCCACCGGTGCCTAGACTGCCCGGCGTGTTCCAGTTGATATCCTGCAGCGTCCAGACGCGACCGTACAACGGGAACCGTGGAACGATCTTCTTCGGAGGTATGCCGGCTGCCAGGTAAAGCTCGAACGCCCTCTGTAACGACCGCGTTGGTTGGGATTGGCCGAGATCGGGGCGTTGTGTGCAATAAAACGAGGTTAGCAGACGGTATCCGCTAAACAGAGGAGAAGGTCGCACTGTCGATGATGTTTTCCCAGTTTCCTGCGCACAGAAGAGTCAGTAATGACATTCAAGAACACAACGCCTATCCCGGAAAAGGAGCTACTACGTAGCGTAAAAGTCCTGAAACAGTAGAAACGACGTCAGCCCTTTGGGCAGAGCCTACAGCGACTTGGAGCGCGCCACTTTCATACGGCATGAAGTTGATGTACTGAGCCATCTCCGCACCCTGAAGCAGAGCGAACTTGTCCGGGTCCGCCGGCCCAGCGACGGTGATGAACAGCTTGTCGTTACCTGTCCTCCTCACTTCCGCCTCGAAGGCGGCCCGCATCTCCTGAATGAAGTCCTCGGTGTCCGCTGGGCCACCTCCGCGGTCCGGGTCGCCCATGTACTCCCAGTCTATGTCGACACTGGTGCGCTCCCAGCCTCTTGCTACTACCCTGTGTTTGTGGTATGTCCTACCCGGAGGCGCCTCAGGCTTCGCATCTGCTTCTCAGGTCCATCCAGACGCAACTATATACACTAATTACCCTGGATTCTGGTTCTGACATGGCGATCGGCGATCAAGCGAGAGTGTACAATCTCCGCGCTGCGTGAAGAGCTCATCATGTGCCACGTCTGGTACAATCTGTTGTTTTCAAAATAAATTGTCCTGTTTCACAGATTGTGAGGTCTTCAGCAAGCTTGAGTTACTTTTCTTCTTCGCAATGCATCTTGTCTGCATAACTGTACATAAGCCAAACACTTTGTGGCCATGCCGTGGCAATGTGCCTACGGAGAGATCGATCGAATGAGCCTTGCGATAACAGAAGGTGCATGGATGGTGATTATGAAAATAGGGGAAGGACTGAAAACGCTCGATAACACGCATGCATCATGCGTCCGCTTGGGGTGTTACTAATGGAGCGTTCCGCTGCGAGGCAACACCGCCCAGGTAGACGGTACCACGCTTGAGTAGCGGATTCGAAATGGAGCGTACTTTGGACAAGCAGATGATTGCATACAGAGATAGTTGAACCTGCGAACGCGTTGCAGTGCCGGCCAGTGACCGATAGCCGCATCGACAAAAGTCTCGTCGGCGATCACTTGCTAGGTCACATTGAGTGTGACCCCGCGCGAAATCATCTCGAGAGACCCCTCGCACAGACGATGCAATAGCAGATGCGAAAGACGTTGCCATAGACGTCGTACATGAAATTAAGCCCATTCCAGCGATATCTTCCGCCCATTTCCGTCGACCAGCGAGACTCCAAAGCGTTCGCGAAGCAGCACCGCGAGACGAATGGCGTGCGCGACGGCCCTTCATGGGAAAGTCTTTGATCCGTAAGATGTGATCGAGAGACAGCGCGGTTGACGCCAGCTTCAAAGGACCGGAGAGGTCACTCGAGCGCACACCTTGAGCGCGGGAAGCGCACCTTGCGGCAGAGCGGCGAAGAAGGCGAGGAGCGGATCCGGGTCGGGCGGCGGCATGCGTGAGAACTCGTGAGCGTGCGAGATTCGAGGGTCGAGAAGACGGGATGAGCAAGCACGGATCTGCTCGCGGAGAGCGGGCTCGGCGGACCGTACACCTTGAACACGGGGCAGGCGACGCGCAGGTTGGCCGGGGCAGAGGGCAGCCGCGAGACGAGTATGAGGCCTCCAGGTGTGTGCCGTGCGCATCCAGCGTCACGTCCAGGGCACGGGGTGCGAACCGGGTCAGGTAGAGGTCAAGCTCGCGCAGCTCTGGGAGGTTCGAGCGCGCGATGGAGGACAGCACGAGCTCGTCCGGGATGTGGGACTCCGTCTTGAAGCCGGAAGTGACGCTGAGAGAGCGCAGGTGAGGCAGATTGAGCGCGGTTGTGCAAGGCTAGTTGTCCGCCTTGGGCTTGCACAGCTCGAGCGAGAGTAGAGTAAGGGCGGTGAACTTGGAGAAGGACGCGAAGAGGCGATCGAGAGACGCGCTGAAGTAGAACAGGCGCAGGTTGAGCCGCTTGAGCGACGGGAGGTCGATCGTGCGACCGAATCGAGCACGAGCGTGTCAGGCTCGACCGTTCTGTGAGGATTCTGTGCTGGGAAACACTTACGTTCCAGCGGCGGCATACCCTCATCAGAGCGGAGGGAGGTGCGGGCTCGTCACTCCAAGCGCACGGTACTTCGAGAGCCGCAAAGCGAAAAGTACGGATGAGAACCTCCTCGGGAAGGTCGACCATTGCTGTCGGTGGGCTCTGAAGCAGTGAGCAGGAACGGATAACAGGCGGGGGTGATGGGAGTAGTAAAGCAGACACAAGTTCGAGCACGCGGCGGGGGATGCACCTCGCAGTTCAATGTTATTGTCGCTCGGCATCAATTTGCTTAATAGTAAGCAATATTACTGATGAATTGGTTAGGACGCTTCGCCAAGTAACAACTAGTAACGACTAGTAGAGCCCACCCCGCAGATTGCTAAGACTTTAGAACAGTATGCTTGGACTCAGGCATTTCCATACTTTCGCCTGCATGTAACACGGCTCGGACCCCCTTCTCTCTGCCGCCTGGGTCTAATCTACTTACAGGCGATCGAGCAAATCTCCATGCGGCGTGCATTTCCATGCAGATGTTACATTATGTTATGTTACAGTATGTTGTGTTATGTTATATTGCATTACGTTAGGCATTAAGAGCTCTGCATGCGACGCCGCTAGTGGGCTACTAGAAAGTACAGGCGAGGTAGACACAGGGGGCGAGCAGGGAGCTGGGCCAGCACGAAAACCGGAGGACCGGGAAAAGCTTTGCACCAGGGGAAGAAGTGAAGTCTAGGTGGGGATGAGGTGGTGTTCACGTGCTTGGCAGAGGGTGGTTTTGATGGCACGGAGGACAAGGCAGGCAGCAGGTGGGGTGGCATTGAGGCGGCGGTTGACAAGGGTGATACCAGGGATGGTGTGGTCATGGCCAAGCGTGATGTCGGTGTCTGGGAGGGCATTGCTGAAGGCAGTGTTGACGCAGGCACTGTGGGTGCGTCGAAAGGGCTGCACACAGAGGCAGTGAAGCATTGATAAAGTATGTGAGCACAGAGAGATCCAGTCGCGCCAGTGAGGAGCTGAGGTGATTTGAATCAGGAACAAAATGCTGCAGCAGCTGCAAGAGGGCAGTTTGAAACTTAAAACTCAGTTGTGAGAACGCACAACGTCGAGTTAAAGGCCCTCCGGACTCCAAACACCGATGGATCCCACTTGCTCTCCCCCGCCCCGATCGATCCCCATTCAGATAGGGTTGCCCCCGCGCTGATCCCCACCCGGACACTGTGTCCCCCTAGCTGCTGCAAACCTCCAAGAGCAACGAAATGGGCATGCGGGAAGAGCTCAGGACGTTGAAGCGCCACAACAAATTGACAACACTCAGCACACACCTCAGTACTTGATTTTCTACCTGTACATTACTGTCTAATAAAGTATCTTCAATCTCAAAGGGGGATATGTTCATTGGGGTTGTCTGAAAGGCTGGTTAGGCATCAAGAGCTCTGCATGCAACGCCGCTAGCGGGCACAGGAAATACAGGCGGAATAGACGTGGCAACGTAGGTCTGGGAAAGGAAGGCGAAGCCTGCGTACATGCCAGCCGTGACGCCGGAGGAAGTGAGGAACTTCCCGTCCTGCATCCAATGCGCGCGCTTGACCCACTCGACCCCCTTGACTGTCCATGGGAAAAGGGGAGGTTCAGTTCCCGGTCAGCTCCACCCTGCCCTAGACGCTAATGGAGTCACAAAGGTTTTCTGCTCACATTGTGGGCGTTGCTCATCATACAGGCACTTGTTTGTCGTCGCTTTCCGCACGTTCAGGCGCCCGCTAGCAGCGAGCAAGATGGAGCCGGTGCACACAGTAAAGACGTGCGTGGCACGGTCGATGAGCTTGCCGAGCTTGGCAAGCAAGACAGGATCCCAGACCAAGGCGAGCATGCCGAAGCCGCCGGGTATAAAGAGCGTGTCGAAGCTTCCGTCGTCCGCGGCGGTCTTTTCGAGCGCGCCGTCGATGCAGAGCTAGAGACAGTCTGCACGTTGTTCTTGATGGAGCTTTCGTATTTAGAGGTAAGGGTGTGCGCACCTACGAGAGTGTGAGTGTAAAAGTCGCTGCGCAGGATGATCGCGCTGAGTTGGCCGTAGAGGTCGAGCGCCTCATAGTCCTGGTAGACCAAAGCGAGGGGATGCGGTGCTGGTTAGGCATGATACGGTTGGCTGAGTAGATCGCCCTAGTTTTGGAAGCCATGTGGACAAGGTGCGTGACCGAGAACAGCAAATGACATACATGCATAGCGGCCATAATCAAGCGGAGGACCGACCATGTTCCCCTTGTACTCCTCCTCTAGCGCCGGAACGATCTGGTCCGTGCACCACCAGAGAAGTTGCGACCCTCTCCCCTCAGCCGTCTGCCAGTACTGTGCATGCTCCACCGGCACCTCCGCAATGTATGCTATCCGTTTCGCCCAACGGGCGTTCTTGTTTACCTCCTCCTCAGTCTCCATCTCCAGCACGTCCACATGATCGTCTGCTCTGCACAGCGGGTACGCCCCGCCGAATTCCCAATCGATCACGCCGAGGACGCGCCGAGGCATGGTGCGAGAGCCAAGGATGTTGCCGGACTTGAGGTCGCCGTGGCGGAGGACGATGGGTGCGGACGGGAAGATGTTGGGGGATCTGGCGGCGAGGTTGGCGCGCTTGGCGTGGAGGAGGGCGAGGAAGCGGTCGGGCGTCAGGTGATCGAGGTCGTCAAACTCTTCCTTGTCTGCGTGTCTTTGTCGAGGTAGGCGAGGGCGTAGGTGCGCGGATTGGGGTACGGGCCGATGTCGTAAAACGAAGGATCGTGTAGAACGCTCTGCAAAGGAATGAGTGTATGAGCTAACGACAAGCCTTCCTAGGGCACCGACAGAGCTCACCCTCCCACAAAATATCTTGCAACCCTCCACAGTCGGCCCCAGCGTCCCGTCCGGCATAATCCCGCCGATCTCTTCGTACTCGCTGAACGACCTCAACCTCCTCAGCATCCCCCCCAGCTCCTGCGCCAGGGCCTCCTTCTCCGCCTCGTTCATAGCGCGCCACGCGCCATCCAGACTCTCCCCGTCTATGTACTCCAGCAACACAAACTCCTTCCCCGGTTCGGCGCTCCAGGCGTACACCTCGGGCACGGGGATCTGCAGCCGGTCCGCGTGCGCACGGACAAATCTAAGGCAGCCGACCTCATTTAAGACGCTGTAGCGGGGCAAAATTTCGACGTGGTCGAGAGGGAGGCGGAGCACGCAGCGGAGAGTCAAGGGGGGAGGGAGTGTTGCATGCGAAGATGGGGTAGCCGGGGAGGCGAGGGTGAGGAGAGAGACAGTGTTGTATCCGCCTGTTGCCAGCGGTGTATGCGAGAGCACGAGCGGGCTGGAGAGAAGCTCGGCAAGGCTAGAGATCGTAGAGAAGAATGTGACAAAGGTGTTGGGAAGGGTCATTGCGGCATGGATGTGCTCCAAGAGCGTTGCACAGGTTTTGATGAAGAAGGTGAGGACGTGAAAGAGATTAGAGAAGGAACAAGAGGGTGGGGCAAGAGTGTAAGCATGCAGGCACAACAAAGGCAAACGGAGGAGAACGGACCGAGGACGGAGAACGAGTTGACTGACATTAATTTTCTGTAGCTCTTTTCACGCTTCACTTACGTTTCATGGATTTTCCACCTTCTCGGACCTGTATCTTTCCTGTATCCCTGTTTCTCTCTGCTTCCATAGCTACAAAAGGTCTTCAGCATGCGCTTTCGGGGTCAACTCGTTTGCAAGAGTATTTTCTGCCAGCCAATACTGGTTCAACCTCAGCAGCTTTGATAACTCGATACCACACTTCCGTGCCCGGGCAGCAGTGAAGCAGAGCAGCGGCAAGCACGCTCCCATTGTCCGCCTACGACAATAACTGTTCTTTGTCCCATCAAAGAACAATGCACAACAGCCTGGCTCATGTATCCACGACTCTCACTTTCATGATATGCCAGTGTACGCCTGCGCAAGTAAAGCACAATCGAAACTTTTGGCACTTCACCTGATTCTCCCCTCTCCGGCTCACACTCCCCAACACACACACCCGCTCAAAAAGCGCTATGCAAAAGTGAGATGCATCACCCCGCGGCCTTCAGCGCCTGCTCAACCTCATCCAACATCGAGCCCTTCTCCCGTCCCTCTCCTACAGTCGCGCCCTCCACGACCGCACACACCCGACCAACAAGCGCACGCATCGCCCGCGCCGCGTGTGCCGGGGTGCACACGAGGCCCTCGCGGAAGGCGAGCAGCGGCGGCTCGGCGGCGGGATCGGGTCGGATGGGCAGCTTGGCGGTCGAGTCGGATGCGATTTCGGCGATCGTCGACCGCACGAGGTCGGGGAAGTCGTCGATTGTTGAGAGGCGCGTGGGGATGGAGAGCTCGGATGAGGTAGAGTGCGGGAAGGCGGGGAGGGAGCCGTCGGAGAGGAGGATGCGGGATTGGGCGAGGAGGCGGACGTCGAGCGCATGTCTATTATAAGGAGTAGTATCAGTACACTTGCGATCGGGATACGGCGAAGACAAGGCAGACGAGAGAGCGACAGACCTTGAGCCGATCGTAAGCCGAAGCCATGCAGCCGAGCGAGGGACCGCCTCGACCCGTAAAGTCGATGACGGTGGGTCCTGCTCAAGCGCATCGGCAGCCTGGAGAATCGACAGCGTGTCCGCCAACAGCTGCATGCGCGGCCTCCGGGCGTCAGCCACGGCGTTCTTTTCCGACATCCCACAACGATAGCAACGCACATGCAAGAACCGCTCCACAAACCCTTCCCCGCGGTCATCGCTCGTGTTCAAGCTCTCAGCGAGGTAGTCCGCGATCCACGAATGCGGGTTGTCCGCCTCGCCTGCGCCTGGCTCGGCGGAGTCCGGCTTGCTTTCCTCCGGTCGGGTTCCGAAGTCCAGCATGTACGACCCGCGCTCGACGTGCCATCGGACCGAAGCGATGTAACGCTGCGCAGTCGAACCACAACAGTCAGCTCGGCTGCAAGAAATGCATTGAGAGGCGCACACGACGAACCGGATGATACGCGAACGTGACCGTCTGCATGTCGAACGCGACGAGCGCGAGATGCGGGAAGCGTGGCGAGCGGCGGAGGCGCTCGACTATAGCCCACCAGCCATATCAGCTTCAACACTTTCGCACTCCAGCGTTCTAGCGCGCAACGCACCTTCCCTCGCGACCACAGCGACCTTCGCGACGCGCGCCCACTGCTCGAGGAAGTCGCCCACGCACGTCTCGACGTCCTCAGACGTGAACGTCAGCACGGACGATGCGGGGTCGTACGAGACTCTATCAGAGGGGGTGGTCGACGACGCAGACGCAGAGGCAGGGGCATCGGGCGTGGTGGGCGGTTTGGCGCGGAGTTTGACGCTCGTGAGGACCTAGATGGGTGTCCATCAACGCATCAGCGACAGGAGTTTCCTCCGCTTTCCTGCGATCTCGCCCACCCACCTTGCACTTCCGATCGCCCCACCAGTCCGTCACGCGCACGGCGACGTGCGGGAGCGCGACGTCGGCGGCCGCCCCGCCGGGGAGGAGGTGCCGCGCCTGGACGGACAGCGCGGGGACGTGCCGCATGAGGCGCGAGGACGTCTGCGCTTGCGTCTGCGCGGCCGCACCCGCACCTGCACCGGCGGAGGGGTCGACCTGCGCATACGGGATTCCGCGCGCCTTGAGCTGCTGCTCAATCTTGAGGTACGATACGCGGGCGCTGCGATCCCATCCCATCCCCTATCAGCTACACCGCCTAGATTTTCTTACACGATGAGAAAAAGAGCGCGAGACGCACATGCAATAAGCATACAGCGCCCTCAGCTCCTGCACGTCCAGCGCGAGGCCATCCCTCTCCGCGGCGGCTCCAGCGGGGGCGCCGCAGATGCGCTCGCGGTCGAGCCAGCCGATCTGGTCGATCGCGTACTCGTTCTGGATGGCGCGCGTGGCGATGAGCGCGAACGCGATAGACACGTCCGACATGATGAACACCAGGTGGTGGTTCGCGTGCCCTGCCAGCGAGATGAAGAGGAAGTAGCGCGCGGCGGTGCCGAACTTGGAGAGCTCTGTCACCGCGTGGTCGGTGGAGTTAGGAGGTGTGGTTGTTGCTTCGGTGTGGGGGAAGCCAGAAGGTGACGACTGACCTTGTTTGCTGATGTTCCGCCGCCGATGCGTCTCGAGCCCGAGATAAATAGCCTTCTGCTCGACAGCGTCCATCGCACTCTGTCCGCCAGCCGCGCCCTCATCAGCCCACCCCCTCACCGCACCCCCTTCCTCCCCCTCCTCATCCTCAACTACTCACCGAGTGCCGCAACCGCACCAGTAAATCCACCAGCAGTTCCCCCCTCTGCCTCCCACCCCCATGGACATTGATCTTCTCCAGCAGCTCCCGCGCGCGCACGGGCGCCGTCCCGTCCGCCGTGTCGCGCAGGACGAGCTTCCCCGTCCGCGGCGCGACGGACACGCGGAGGACGTGCGTGTCGTACAGGCGGACGTCGAGCGTCGTGGGCGATGCGGGAACGGAGTCGGGGGGGACGGAGAGGGAGACGGAGGAGGGCGGGAAGGCAGAGCGAGGGGAGGTCAGTTGGGAATGGTACAGCTGCAGGAGCGCCGAGGCGTGCAGGTTCAGCGCGTGCAGGAGCAGCCGCTCGAGCGAGAGGGAGGAGGGGTCCTGGGCGCCCTCTTCCTATCAGCTGCCATTCTCTCACCCACTCCGAACCGGCAGTGAAACTGACCACCCGAACGACCCCATCAGGCACCTCCACCCCGTCCTCCCTGACCCATTCCACGCCCAACTTCATCAACTGCACCGCATCCCCCAGATCCCCCTCGCCCTTGCTCCCCTCCTCGACCTCCTGCAGCACGCGCTCGAGCGGCGGGCGCTCGTCGTCGCGCACGGGGACGAGCGCGATCGTCAGCGCGCCACCTTGGACAAGCTGCGGCGGCGGAGGTGCCTGGCCTGGGCGCGGGGCGAGGGAGGGGCGGGTGCGTCTGGGGGAGGGAGTTGAGTTGAGGGAGAGAGAGAGGGAGGGAGGGACGAACAGCCAGTACGCGAGTGACAGCGTCTGTCGGTCGGGCGAGAGCGTAAAGTTCAGGGAGCCTGACCACGTCGAGGCGCGCAGCCTGGTCGCTTGTGTCTGCGCCTCCATTCCAATCAGCTTTCTCATCACACCGCTCTCCCGCCTCTGAAACGCACATGCAGTATCTCAAGCTGATAGCTGAGCGCAAGGTTTTCTAAAAAGCAGCGCGTCAGCTGTCCCTGCCCTGACTCTGGCAAGCTGGTATCCGCGCACGCAGGAAGTTGTACACCCTCGCGAGGGGCGCGTCGCGCTTGCCTGAGGCGGGCGGCATGCACGCGGCGAGCTCCGCGTTGCCGAGGTCGAGGATCTCCTGTCGGGCGGTCAAGGTCGGGTTGCGGGTGTACTCTGATCACCTGCGCTGTCAGCCAGCGAGAAGAGAGATGCAAGATGGAGAGAGGGCGCACCCTCTTTCCCATCTGTTTGGATAAGAAACTCTACGGAGAGGAGGAACCAGATCGCGTCTTCCTTCCGCCCTGAAAGCGTGAGCGAGCACTCAAACAGGCCGGGGACGGTAAAGTACACGCGGCCGTCGGCTGCCAGGTTCCGTGTCAGAGAGGGTGGTGAGAAAGGAAAGGGGAGAGGAGAGGACGCACAGACCCGCCAAGGGACGGCGCGCATGGGAGCGGGGACGACCTCGCGCGTGCGTAGGCGGTAGCGGATGATGTCGTCGAGGTCGGCAAGGGTGGAGACCACTTGGAGCACGGGGATGGGCGAGGGAGGGACAAATGTTTTCTGGGGTTGCGCCTAGGGTGAGCGAAAGAAGATGGAGGATGGTGGGGAGGCAGGAGACGCACTGTGAGCTGCGATGGAAGGCCGCTGTACGTCCCCGTCTGGAGGACCTCGAGTGCAGTCAAGATGTCCGAGTTGCATACTCTGTTCCGTCCCCCCAACCACTACATCAGCCTCACGCCCTCCTCCATCCACGCCCACACGCACCTCGCCTGCCCCAGCCCCGCCCCGACCGCCTGGAGCCCCTCAAGCGCGCTCTGCAGCCGCGCAGTCTGGAGCTGCAAGAACGCGTTGACGCCGTGGGCGGTCGCGATGGTCTGCGCGCCGCCTGTGGGTGCGTGGGCCCACTTGGAGAGCGCGAGGAGCTTGAGGACCTGGCTGCGGGTGTTGAGCGCGTAGGTCGCTATTGCTGGGGCGCGCTCGGCGGGGGGAAGGGAGGGGAGACT
>JTLS01000463.1:0-18441 GCA_000826855.1 Basidioascus undulatus
CACCAAGGCTACCCCGCTCGCGCTCCTCCGCTCGACTGCGCGGCGTGCGTTCACCACCGATCAGACGCCGATCCTCGCACGTCCGCCGCCGGAGAAGCGCTGGGCCCAGTTTGGGGCCTCCGCGGCGGTAGTTGTTGGGACTGCCGTGGCGGTCCACATGTTCTTTAACCGAGAAAGTGAGTTCTTCCGTTATTTGATTGTTGTACTAGATTGTGGGTCTGACGGGATTGTTGTGCCGCAGCGAGGGAGGGTGGTATGCGCCCGATTGAGAGGGAGTACCTGCACTCAACGTTCAAGTGCGCACATTTCTGTCTAAAGACCAGTTTGCACCAATGATCATTTACGGAACTTCGCGAGCAGATACCTTGGTGCCGGCCTGGCGATCGTCGCTGGGTCGGCTGTGGCATTGCACCGCAGCGGCTGGTCTGTCCGACTCATGACCATGGTGAGCAGCGTCGCCCATCTTCTGCTCCTGCTCCATTCTAACTTTGTTCTGCGCCCAGAACCCGTGGCTCGTGATGGGAGTGTCCCTCGTTGGCTCTATCGGCTCGATGTACGGTGTCTTCTCGACTCCGCCCGAGAAGCAGGGTCAGAAGCGTGCGTCAAGAGTTCTGTTTCCCTGATCTTCCACACCCGGTCTAACACACCTTGGAGTTTCAGTCTTCTGGTGGACCGCGTAAGCGTTGGTTCCGTTTCCCAACATTGCTGGGTACGAACTGATCAACACTCCGATGTAGGTTTAACTTGATGCAGGCTGGTGTTCTGTCGCCTTTACTCTTCTTTAACCCCGCGATTCTCGCTCGCGCGGGTCTCTACACGGCCGGGTTGATGGGATCGATCTGCTACGTTGGTGCGACTGCTAAGAACGACAAGGTATGTTGCCCTTTCACCTTGTCGCCCTTTCCGGCCCGTCCAAGGGTTCAATTCACTGACTCTAGCGTTCTTCTCACTTCACAGTACCTCTGGCTCGGTGCTCCCCTCCTCGGCGGCGTGACCGTCGTTGCGCTCTCCGGCCTCGCGCCGATGGTTCTTCCTCTCGGCGTGCGGGGTCTGGCGATCGCCGAGAGCATCAGCCTCTACGGTGGTCTGGCAGTCTTCACCGGTTTCACTCTTTGGGACACGCAGAAGATCGTGCGTTTCGTCTTGCACCATTTCCTTCGGCTTCCCCGCTAACGCACGCACGCACGTTCAGCTTCACCACGCCCGTATGGTCGAGCAAGGACAGATGAAGCCTGACCCGATTGCGGAGTCCATCAGGTCAGTCTCTCAGCTCGTCCGACTGCCCTTCGTCCAGGTCGCTGACTCGCTCTCGCTTTCGCGATCAGCCTGGAGCTGGACTTCATCAGTGCGTCCCCGCTTGCGCCCAGCGCGAGTCTGCTCCTGAAACTGATGGTCATTTCTTTTTCAGACATCTTTGTCCGCCTCGTGCAAATCCTCACGAACCAGCAGCAGCGCAAGCGGTAGAGGCCGCCCTTATGGACTAGACGCCTTCACTTGTTGTGTGAAATCAGCCTTTATTGGGCCTCTATGTTGTCTCTCCTGAGATGAAATTTGATACATCCGCTGTGACAGCTGGTGGCGGCCATCCGTGGCGAACATCGGTTGGCTCGTGACGGTTGCAAGTCTCATTCGTGTCATTGCATTCTGAGGGAGGGAGACAATCTTTTGCTTGCCCGAAAGAAGACATGAGCGGCTCCGGCGCACATCTGCATTCTCGGCTTGCCCGAGCGTGTCCACCGCAAATCACTGCAATCGGCAAGCAGCTGTTCGCACGTTCATGATCGAGCACAAGGGCGTGCCCACTGCGGTTCAGAAAATTTTAAACATGTCTGAGTGCGGTATCGTGCAGAATACCGAGTCACCATGACAGTCAAGGAGGTGGATGCGGGTATGATCGTCCCTGACGTCTTCTACTCAAGTGCACACCGCCAGTCCTCCCGTGTGATGCCGCTATTTTCACCCACTTCGACTAAAGCAAATATATAACATCCGCAAGCCTGCCCAGTCCCCCCATCATGCCACGCCCGACGGATCGTGGTACGAGTTCCAGAAGCCGTAGCACCCCTTGTCGATGTCCGCTGCGGACTCCTGCTGAGCTCAGTTGTCGGGTGCGTAGTTCCCGTCGAACGCGAGCTTCGCGATCGACTGCGTTGAAGGGTCGTAGGTGCTCGCCCACGGCGCAGAGGTCCGGTCCTTGGCGAAGTTCGCCCACGTTGCTTGTAGCGCTGCGGAGAGCGTGCGCCGCCAGACGGAGAGCGTGCGCCGCCAGACGGAGAGCGTGCGCCGCCAGACGGAGAGCGTGCGCCGCCAGACGAGGTCGTGGCGGTAATGTAGGTGCGGAAGACTGGATAAGATGTACGTCAGGACCTGTGCGGAATTTTCAGAGCGAGAACTGCCGAAGATGCCTTACCGAGAGGAACCTCCGAAGCGTGAGCCCCGGCGAACGGCTGCGACTCGCTGAAGACGGCGCCGTAGTCGTAGCGATAGACGGGCTCCTTCAGATACGTGGAGCGCAGCCCAGCATTGATAGAAAGAGGACTGCACGGCCCATGCCGAAAGGAACTGTTAAACATAGCTGCCACTATGTCAAAACTCAGTAGCCCACCATCGGATGCGAGCGTCGGTAGCGACAGTGACGAGGAGCTCGCTGATGGTGAGGTTAGCCGGGTACGCAGCCCTCACTGCAGCGGGTAGTTTGCGGTAAGGTAGGACTGGAGAGAGGGATAGCCCAGGGAGAAGAACTAGCTATCGTCTTTGGTCGTCCAAAGGATCGTAGGCACGTCCGTCACGGTGCCGAACTTGATTGCGCTGTAGGCGTTCGTGACGACAAAGTCACTGCTCATATAGCATTGTCAGAGAACGTTAAACCCTCTCTGTAGAAGTGAAACCGCGTACTCGTCAACGATGGGGAACGGGATAACAGTGACGTTCTTCTCCGCCTCCAAGACCCGACCGTCTTGCTGCGAGCGCACTGCAGCTGCACGTCGCCCGTCAAGGCGCGCATCCGAGAGCCGCCACAAGCTGCGTCCAGCTGTTTCCCAGCGGCGCAAGAACGTTTCAGCACTAAGAAACATGCGGCAGTGGCTCGATGACTTACGTGTCAATCGAGCCCTTGACCGTCTCCGACACACCGCCCGATTGCGGGATCGCCGCATTAAGCTTGTAAGGCAGGCGCGAAGGGTCCCGGTCGAGGTGGAGCTGCGCCGATTGGGCGCCTGCGCTCTGACCGAAGAGCGTAATGCGCGAGGGATCGCCGCCCTCTAAGGATGAGTGTAAGTCAGAGAGAAGGACGACTCGGAATTTCCGAGCAAGTACGTTACGCACAAACGCAAACGCATTTTTGTACACCCATTGCAGAGCGAGGTCTGAGAATGAATGAGATAAGCACACAGCAGCAGACAAAGATGTCGGGAGCAAGTATCTCACCTTGGTCGCGGAGGCCGAGGTTCTGCTGCTGAAGCATTGGGCTCTTCGGAAATCCGAAAACGTTCGCGCGGTAACCGATGGCAACGACAACGACGTCGTGGTTCTGAGGGGGTAGACCAAGATTAGTCAAAGCTAAGCATGAAAAGACGCTGACTGGACAGCGTGATACCTCGGCGAAGCTTTGGCCGCTATAAGAAGGAGCACGGGCGCAGCCGAGCTGCAAAGCGCTACGAGTGCATTAATTTCTCGTCAGACACTGAGGGGTGTCAAGTAGAACGACACGACATAGCCTCCGTAAAGCCATACCATGGATCGACCTTAGAGTGAGAAACCCTTTCTCTTTGGTGCCCAGATGTTCAAGTAAAGGCCTGTGGGGAACGTCAGCTCTACAATCGAGTGCAATAACCGAGGCCAGCCGAGAACACCCACAATCCTCGTCCTCAGGGGAGTTGCCCGCGTTGCACAGCTTCTTAGCTGTGGCAGAGGAGAACTATTGTGGACAGGCGGGCTTGAAGGCGGTTGCATTGATGGGCGTCAGGGAGAAAATGGAGGACACGGGGGCGGCCGAGCGGAGGTCGCCGACCTGGGCAGAGGTAATGGCGATTCAGCCTACAAACTAGAAGATATAAGGGAAGGAATAGAACCCACGGGAGGCTGGGCGTAAGGAACACCCTTGTACACCTGCACATCGTTCTACACATCGCCAACAAGGACACCCGTGCTGGTAACATTCTTGTTCAGCGCTCAGTTCGCTGGACCAGCAGACGATGCCAGGACATTTACGTAGTGAGAGTGTACGCCTTGTCGCCGATGCTAGCGCATGGACCCACCGAGAGCCGTTAAGGCGGGAATGATGGTGACGCTAATGCGCATTCGTGTTGATACGGCTAAGGGGGAGGCGAAGGAGGGAGGAGGGAACCACGCACTTCGAAGAAGGGGAGGTGGTCTCCGGATCCAGTCAACTCAGGACCCAAGATCTGAGCACCGTCACTGGCGCCGGCATAGGGGCTGCCGTCGCGTGCGAGGCGGGTCGACGGTACCTATGCCTGCTTGGAAGTTTGTCTGCATCCACCCCCGGCCGACTCCGTGATCAATAAGGTTGCCTGGCGATCTCACCTGTTTCCCCCATAACATTGCGAGTGGCTCTTTCCCTCTCTTTTCATCAGGAAAGGCGGCTCTAGGATGCATGTATATGGGCATTTCAAAGCGGCCGAAAATATATACGATAGTCCAGCCGATGGAAACTTGTTCGCAGTTCACGTTCTTCGCTGATTACATTTTGACCGTCGTCGGCCCGTCACTGTGTCTTGTGGGGAGATAATGTCCAACCGATGTTCGAACCTTGATCAACGGTGACAAAATTTATCAGCATCAGATCTTTCAAAGAACGACACCAAAGGACGACCAGGCACAGACGACGCCCAAGACCACTGTCCCGGCGTCCACAGTGGGTGGTGGGCCCTTGGCGGCTGCATTGGGCTGCAGGAACCCGTCGAGCGCCTCCCAACCAGAACATCACCTCCGTGCAAGCACATCCAACTCCAGACTAAGCCTTCCCTGCCAACCGAATTTTTTATGTTCTCTTCGAAGTAACCAAAGAAGGGGCTCAGGCACGAGAGAGGCCGACGGTGCGAACGTTCGTGGATACGTAGCAATGTCGGCCGCCTCGACAGACAAGCTCCGTTGCACATTCGAGCTCTGCCAAGTGTTCTTCATGCGCTAGTAAGGTTAAGGACAGCCCGTAATTTCCCCTCAAATAATATCAACCGGATATAAAGTTGATCACCGCGTGGCCATCGAAGTAGATCGTGGCGATCTTCGGGATCTCACCAAGCCAGATATTAGCCAGCCACGTACCGCAAGCCGACACCACTGCTCAGCAATGTTATGGCCAATTCTTCGAGAGGCCAGACGTGCTCCTCTCCCTGTTCAGTCTGCTCTCCTGCTCACGACAACCCACGCTCCTTTCTACCGTTTCCCCGATGGCGACTCCACCGAACCCAAAATTAATAGACTACCTCGAACGCAACACCGGCCCTTTGCTCGTCGGGGCCTTCCTCAACACCACTTTTTTACAGGTCTCTACTTTCTGGTGTGGCTCGCTTTGGGAGTGGTCAGTAGTACACCAACGAGGATGCTTCCAGGTGGGGCGCCTGCTGACCGCATCACATCGCAGATTATCCCTGGAATTATCGGTTGAAGCAATGCTGTTGTTCATGGTCGTAGCAGCGACGTATGTCTGCGACGCTTTCTCTCATATAGAGGATTGCTTAGGTGGGAAACGGAAATGGCTCTCGAGGGTGCGGAGATCGCTATGATCTGGTCAGTAGGTGTACGACGAGGTAATAACGGATTTATCTACACATCCCATTTAGGACTTGAAACGCCGTTCTTTTCAGGGAGCCTCAACTCTTCTGCCACGAACACGGCAATCATCCTGGGAACCGTGCTGATAGGGCTGTTCACAAGTGGGCCACCTGACGAGCCTGGTCTGAAGCAACTAGTTGACGCCTTGCTGTCTCTAGCCCGTCTATGTGTTCCGGTGCCGGAAAGTTCTCTAGCGCAGTCTTGCTGTGGGGATTCTCTTGGTCACGGCCGTCCTAATGCTTTGCCGCGAGTCATTGTTGCGTTCTTGCGCCTCCCGTCGCTAATCCCGGCTCTCTGCACCATAAGAGTTCCGGATCGCTACGGCTATGATTGGACTGGCTCCTTCGTATGTGCGTTGCTCTTAAGACAGTTTCCCTTTACCCGCGAGTGATTCCAGTGCTGAAGTCTCACGTTGCTTAGTTGCCTTGGAGCGACGACCTACGTACTTCTGGACGACTATTACCTCATATTCGATCATGCTCGGTAGGCGGTTATTTCGAGGTGGTTCCATTTGAGTGGCATTCCTGATAAGGGGTTCCACGGTTGACACAGCTGTCGACGCAATCTTGACCGACATTATGGTGTACCACCTGGCCCGGAGCCGTACGGGGTTTGCCAAGACTGTGAGTCGAAGGTGCCAGGTACTCCTTGCTATACATTTACTAAAAAATATCAACAGGACTCGGTCATCGGTGCTTTGATTTTGCTCACGGGGACTTGCGCTGGCCTCGTAACGTTCGCTGCTCTTCTGCGTCTGATCCTGTTTCTGTGAGTGTCTGCGCAACATCGCTCCCGCCTTCATCTCGCTAAACTCTCTATATAGCTAGCTCCGATGTGACACCACAACGCAGTCTATTCTGTAGTTGGCATGATTCCGAGTACACTGTACCCGTGAATGGTGGTGTGGTCAACCGCAACCGGCGGAGCCCTTTACCGTCTATGACTATCAGACGAGCGGACTTCCGCGGTATGATGAACTCTCAAGACTCGTCGTTCTCAGGGAGTGCTAAGCAGCGCAGCCGTAGCCGCTCGCAGGGCATCCTCTCCAGCAGCAAAGTCCGTCGTTTCGCTCCCAGTATGGGGCTCGCTCTTTGCAGCGCCAAGGGCTGACATCATACTTCGTATTTTACAGCATGACGTCTCAGCAACTGCCCATGGGTGTCCTCGCCAAGATACATCAGGAAACTCTGCACGACATTTCGGAGGCAAACGACAGCGTACCGAGCTTCTCCAGCGTGTCCCCCTTCGCCGTACGCTCTACCTTCATGATAACAAGGATGTAGAAATATGCTTATATGACAGAAAACTCAGGGCGACACGAAGCGCGAGAAGGATGACGACAGCGTCGAACTTATGTATCCGGTGGGATTGCAGCTCTAACACGCAACTGACACTTACAGCCTTGCTACAAAATGACTTTGCCCGAGCTGCCTTTCGATATCCACACGCTCAACATCGCGGAAGCGGGGGCGCCGTTGCAACCCCCTCTCGAACTGACGATGGGGCGACGCTGGCCGCGCCCTGCCTCGTTTCGCGCTCCTTTAACGCGCTCGCAACGCCGCTGCTCTCTCTCGAAGGTCAACAGCGTTACGATGCTGTTTCGCACGGCGGCAGCGAAACCCCAGCTTCTCTCTCATACCGACTCTCTCGCACTGCTTGGTGCTCATACGGAGATAGGAGCGACAGCTCTTATTTCCCAGATATCTACTTTGCGACGTCTGCGTACGAGCTTCTGTATAAGGATGATCGAACTGCCGGGGCTCCCACTAGAAGAACTGACAAACCCCCACGCGATCGCTTTGAGGACCTCCTCCCACATCTGAAGGCTCGCTGTGCACGTCGAGTCGCTATTGCACCCAGTTACTGCAATTCGACTTGGTGACACGCACCATCTTACACACATCGCGCTCAAATGTTTCAAGTCCCGGTTTACCTGAACCGGGGCAAGATAAGCTCCATCGCACAGTGTATACTTCGGGCGCCTTCGCTGAAGCGGTTGATCTTCGGGTTCGATGGCAACGACATTGCTATGGACTACAAGGCTCGTTTTCGAAGCAAAGCAAAACGGACGCTCTGCTTCCTCAGCCTCGCCGATTTGCGAAGGTTGTGTTGGCACGCAAGGTGCCAGGAATCGCCAGTGTATCGGGCACGACTGGTTCGAGGAGCGCATCATCGACGGGACGCTGTGGGAACTCGAGTGATTGCGGTAGAGGCGGGGGTCAGAGCATGACGTTATAGCCAAAATGTACAAAAGGAACGCGTCGAGCAGATATGCATTTTAGGAACGTGTCGAGCAGATATGCATCCAGCTGCGAGAACCAGCGTGCGGAGGTGCACATCTGCACTCTACGGGCAGAACAGAGATATCTTTTCGACGAGTAGCCAGTAGTCACCGAACATCTGATCCGTAGCCACAAAATTTATTATGAGCAACAACCTCGCATGTTGTTTCTGTTTCTCTCGCCCAGGAAAATCCCCGCGGCGCAAGCGACCTCGCGACCAAACACCAGCGCAGTCTCAAGCAAGGTATCGATTCGCACCACCCCTCGCACCCAACCAAGCAAAGCAACGCGACTCATCAAACAGCCCTCAAGCGTCCATGGAAACACGAGCATAACCTGTTCGACTCAAGCAAACCCCGCCAGTCGGAACGCTCACGGCGCCAGCGCGTTCTGGGGCGCGGCGACCTGGGGCTCGCCCTCGGGCGTCTGGTGTCAAGCCACGTCAGCAGCAGAAAGACAAAGACAAAGAAGAAGGGCAGTGGAGGGAGGCGGGACGCACGACGTAGCACCCGCTGATACCGCCGTCGACCTGTCCCCTAGCCCGCACAATCAGTCTACATCCCAAACGTCCGTGCGAATGTTTTCGAACCCACCTTGAAGTCCATCCCCGTGATGTAGCTCGACTCGTCCGAAGCGACTTTCCCCGCCCATCACGTCAGCTCGCCGCGAGAGAGAAATAGAGGTGGGGGAAGGGCGGGGGGAGGGAAAGAGACGCACGGAAGAGCGCGGCGCGCGCCTGCTCGATCGCCTCGCCGAAGCGGCCGAAGGGGACGTGCACGAGCCGGCGGTTCTTCTTCTCGTCGGTGTTGAGGAAGTTCATGAGGAGCGCTGGACACACCCCATACGTAAATCAGTGCCTGTCCCAGCGGAAGATGATGGCGTAGAGGGGACGTACGGGTGCGGAGCGGACCGCTGTGCATCGGAGGAGGGTGATGAATGAGTCGAACGCAAGGAAATTGCGCGAAGAGGAGAGGTGGGAGGGGAGGACACGAAGACTCACGGCGAAAGAGCGTTCACCCGGATCCCCTCGCGAGCGTGCACCATCGCGAGCTCGCGCGTGAGCGCAAGGACCGCGCCCTTGCTCGCGGTGTCTGTTCCCTCACCCTCGCATCAGCACCCTCTTACATCCTTGCGCACTCTCAAGAGGAAGAGGGAGAGAGACCCACAAGCGACCTGCGGCGTCGCGGCGCCCATGCTAGCGACGAAGCTGGCGGTGTTGATGATGCTCCCGCCCTGGCGGAGGCCCTTCTCGACGTCGACCGGGTTTTGACGCATCGCAAGGATCGCGTGCTTCGCGCCCCACGCGACGCCCTTGACGTTGATCGCGAAGGTGAGGTCCCAGCTATGTGTCGTCTCCCTCGGATCAGTGCCTTCTTCCTCCAGAAGACCAGGGAGAAGACACTCGCATGCGCTCCTCAGTGTTCACGACGTTGTCATCCTGCGGGTGCATGATGCCGCTGTTACCGGCAATTGCTCGCCGTCAGCCCGCCTCTCTCTTGTGCCTCCTGAACGGGGGGACGCACGCGTTGCTGAACAAGACGTCGAGCCGCCCGCCCCACTGGACAGCCTTGTCCACGACAGCCTTGATCTCGTCCTCCTTGCCCACGTCCACCTTGACCGCGATCGCCTTCCCGCCCGCACCGGTGATCTTGTCCGCCGCGACCTGGGCGCCGTCGAGGTTGAGGTCGGCGAGAACGACCGAGGCGCCCTGAATATATCACGATCGTAAAGCTTCAGCGCCTGTGAGGGACCCGGGGGTAATTTGTGAAGCATACGGACCTCGTTGGCAAAGAGCCACGCCGACTCGAGACCGATACCGCTGCAGAACGTTGCAACGTCAGTGATCAGCGTCGTCTGTTCGATGACACGCCTGCGCCGGCTTACGAAGCAGCGCCGGTGACAATGGCGACCTTGTGAGCGAGACGGCCGGGCATTCTGATTCTGGGTATGGGGTTGGTAGGGAAATAGAAATGGGTAGTGGGCAGGAGAAGGCGGTTCTGGTGAGAGGGGAAGAACGAGGTGCTGGCAAGTACTCGGTGAGTCGACCTCAGGACGAGACGACCTCAGGACGAGCGGCGTGACGCCGCGTGCACGCGACGGCAAGATAAGGCATACGTAAGCTGTTCCCGCGCGCTTTCTCAGATCTTCCCCCCCAACTATACACCCAAAGCAATGGCGAACTGGCGAATGGACCATGCACAAGAGCGAGAATACATTGCGTGCGATAACATGTGCACGTAAAAGTACAGTTGCTACAAAAGAGACAGGAGCGGGAGAGGGAGGCGAGGGAGGAGGGATCAGAGCAGGTCGAAGTCGTCGAGCTGCAAGAGCCTTTCTGTCAGCTCGGCGCATTTCTAGGAGTGTACATAAAAGAATGCGCACCTCGTCGTTGTAGGTCATGATCGTGCGCTTGAGCTTGCTCGTGTCGACCCAGGTGACAAAGTCCTCCATGTTCCTGGCGGCGGCGGACAGGGGAGGAGCGTCAGCGGACAGGGGAAGGAGGAAGGATGGGACGGGCAATGTGGGTGGTGGGAAGGAGACGCACCGAGTGACCAAGAATGCAGGATCCCGCACAGTATCCGGGCCCACGCGGATGTGTCCCTGCTCGATGTACTTGACCGCCTGCCCACCCCCACATCAGCCCTCCATTCCATCCTTCACCCCACCGCGCGCCGCCCACTCACCGTCTTAACCGTCTCGCACATCTTCAGCCGCACACAAACCACCGCCAGCCTACGCCGACAGAAGTGCGCGACGCCGAGCCCGTCGATGTCGCTCATCTTGGTCGCCGTGCCCAGGAGGCCCATCTCGTAGCACTTGCCGAGCACCTGCGCCTCCATCTTGGCGCGGTAGGGGTCCGCTGCCGGAAGGAGGGACAGGCGGTGCGCGACCTGGCGCAGGTGCCCGCACAGCTTGTTGTACTTGTGGTAGTCGTCCCGCGACTGCAGGTGGTATCGCCGCATCACTTTGATTTCACGCAGGGAGGCATCTTGCTTCCACTGCGGGCAAGCCGGTATAAGTATCAAAGCTCGTATCAGGCGATAAGGGGGCCATAATATGGAGAGGACGCACGTTCAGGAAGTCCACCTTCTTGAGGAGCCTGAGGAGGGGCAGTAGGGTATCAGTGCCCGCGCCACACCGTGAAGGAGCCGGGATTCAAGGGGTATCACGCACTTTTGCTCGTGGTGCTTCAATTGACGCATGCCGGCGGATGAAGAGGGTGCGGCGAAGCGAGCGAGATGGCGGTGAGAGCGAACGAGAGCGAACTGCAACGCGAGAAGGTTAGAGACGGCAGCGCGAGATTTCGCCCGCATTTCCGTGCAACGTCCGCGGATAGAAGCGGTCTGACAGACCGCGACTGACAGCGTATGACAGTCAAGGCACTCCTGCGAATATGAATGAGGTCCTTCGTGCCATTTTCACATTGTCTGCAGGGATCTCAGAAAGGAAAAAAGAACGAGGCTGTGGCTAGGGCGCGATACCGGCGTGAACTCAGCTCCAGAGCTCTGAATCCGCGGCAGTAACGCAAGAGGTCGTTGGGGGTTCCTTCATCATATGGGCACCGTGTCTTCCTTAATCTCACAGAGTCCGGACTTCCTGGCCTGAGAAATTTGGCCCCCCGCGCCCGAGGTAGAACAGGCTCCAGCCCGTGGCTCGGGGGCTGCTAGTCGCCGGCGAGACGCCACAAGCTCGTCCCTCACCGTATCCCTTTCATTTTGATGTACAGCAATGGACGTCACGAAAATCACTTAACTGCGTGAGCGCAGAAGAGCCCAGGCTGTCGCGGTGCGCCCTGCAACGTCATCCATCCAGGCGTCACCGAGATGTGCAGTACGCCATTCCACACGCTCATCGCCAGATACAACAGTAAATAAGAATTAGTAACGAGCGGGCACATCGATGTTGAGTAGCGGAGCCAACGGCTTTGAGTCGATGGAAAGAAGCGGGTCAGTGGGTGCGGAACGAGACAGAGAGGCTGCGCCTGCGGATGTCGAGTACGGACCAGACTCGAAGTAAAAGATGGAGGTTGAATGATTCCATGTGGGATGGTTTGAGGTGAAGGGGTCCGAGGCGGGCGTGCGGGATAGGTGAGAGGGTGAGCGCGACTGAGCACCCGCCGCAATAGCCAGCGTTGTCCGCCTCGGATGCGCACTGGCTCCAAGCACTGCCTCATCCAAGTTACTAGGAAGAGAGAGATACGAGCACAAACCTAGTACATGATGCGATGCTGTAGGAATACAATGCGGACCCGCCCCGCGCCAACCTCCCGACCGCCCGTCCACCGCTACTCGTCCAACGTATCGCGCGGCCGATACGTGATCCCTCGCGCGGCCAAGTCGTCCTGCATCGCTTCGGATAGCCTGCCCGACACACGCACAGCATAAAGGCCCTTGACGCATCGCTCTGTTTCGGGAAATACGTCAGGGTCAGCGGCGCGGGGGCGAGGCAGGAGGACGGAGAGGTGACGGGATTTGAAGAACAGGGATAGGGGGAAGAGGACGCGGAGTGGGGAAGCGCAGACAAACGCACCTATACGCTGCCACCTCGCGACCCAGCTCTCGGTCGGTTGAGTGAGTGCGACGATCCCATCAAACTGCCCGCTCGTCGCCTCCGCCACCGCGTCGCTGTTGCCCTTCATCTGCGTCACCCATACCATCTGCCCCTCGTGAGCCTCACCTGCCTTCCCCAACTAAGTGTGGTGAGCAGGACCTACGTCCAGGAAGTCGCAGTTCGGGCATCCGGTGCGCTTGAAGTCTGCGGGCGACTGGACGTAGGAGCACACGAGGCACGCGCGCAGCTTGGAGGTGCGGGTGTAGCCGGACATGGGGAATTCGGGATTGATGTATGAGGAGGATAAAGAGTGGCGATGCAGATGCGAAGGCTGGCGGCAACGAGCAGGAAAGATGGACGTCGGTGGACAAGCGACGGAACGCGTGCGGAACGCGCTCTTCGCCGCTGAGTGCCGGCCTGACCTCGACCGCTTCCATCTCCTAAAATCTACTAACATCTTGAATGTGCCATTTGTTTTGCTCTAGCTCATCCCATTCAACGGCGGATACACTCATAATGTCGTCGACTATCGAGTCTTCCAATATCGAACCTGTTGAGGCTCGACATCGTGCGCACCTTCGCGGTGTCTTCGCCATGCGGCAAGGGTGCAGCGGACTCCGCCTGTCTGCCACCGTCGCTCCGGTGTCTCGTCAGAGGTTATCCACTCACGATGGCACGTGGTATATCGCTCGACATCCAATGTTTGATGTTTGCAAACCAACCACGCTCGCGTCCCGTTGTTTGGTTTTCCACCAGCTCATCATCTGTCGTCGTCTCCCTCCGCTCCACTGGGCGTTCTTCCTTCAACGCCCTCATCAGCTCAAACCTTCCCATCGCTCTCTACTCTTCCCATCACTCTCGTTCATCCACCCTCTCTTTGCCGCTCGTTCAACAAGCAGGCCGTTGAATGGCCTCGTCACTTTCTCCCGTCCCCCAACCCGGCCTTCTACGGTGTCCCCAACCGCTCCTCCTCTCGATCGCATCCTACCTCCCGCTCAACGAGGTTCGCGAGCTCTCCCTCGCGTGCCGCTCCCTGCGCAAATCGCTGTTTCCTCGCCTCTTCCGGAGCGTGCGCGTGGATGGGCACCAACTGGAGGGATTGAGGGCGCTGCGGAAGCGCCCTGGGCTGGGGACGCATGTGAGGTGCGCTGGGCGTTTGTTTGGTAGACCCGACAAAGGAGTGGCGTAACGTTACTGATTCCTCGTCCTACCGCTATGCAAGAAGGTCCCTTAACATCGACCTCCGAATATGCATGTTTAAGTCTCGCTCTGTGCGTCTGCCCATACTCATACCTCACCTTCACCCACTGAATAAAAGGAAAACGTCTCTCTTGTCACGCGACCCCCAGGTAGCCTCGCAGCTCTCCAAGCTCCTCTACGAAACGCCGTACCTACGGCGCTTTCGCCTGGTCTGGGACGAGCCGCTGCCGACTCGTATCGCCCGCGCTCTGGGCGTGCTCACCCAGCTCGAGGTGTTCGAGCTCGAGATCCATGACACGCACGACATGGGCCTGGGCGGCTTGCAGCTGCTTTCAGGCGTGACAGAAGTTGTCATTCGATGGTTTCCTCGGGACACCGTATATGTGAGTTCTTCCAATGTTCAACCGGCCTGCGCAGGGCCATCTGACGCGCTCAAGTGGGATGGGGCTGGTTGAGGGCGTGCCGACTCCTCCCCGAGCGAACACACCATCAGAATTCGACGGCGAGTCGTCCACCCAACAGCGCCGACGGCAATCCCGACCGCCCGCTCTCCCTCCACCCGACATCTCCCAGCTGCTCCAGCTCTTCCACTTCGTCCGTTCTTTCTCCCTGACGCTCCAACACCTCACCCTCGGGCCCCTGCCCCTGCCCCCATCATCCTCCATCCCCTCACACGCTCCCGTCCAACGCGCCCTGCACGACCTTTTCTCGCACCTCCCCGCCCTCCGGTCCCTCACCCACACCCTCGACGCAAGCTACACCTTCCTCCCGCGTATGCCACTCAGCGCGGGGCAGCTCCCGCGCCTCAAGCGCTTCCGCGCGCTCGACACGCCCCACAACCCGCACGACGGCCTCCAGCTCTATGCTGCACCCGCCCTCCGAGACGTCGACGTCGGCGCGACGCTCAGCGGGCTGGAAGCGGCCAGACTCATCCTCGACTTGAGGGACAAGCCGATCGAGCGGCTGGTCCTCCGCATCGGGAAGACCGACGACGAGCTCGTCGAGCGGATCGCGCTCATCTGTCCGCAGCTGAAAGAGCTGAGTCTGGCGTTCGCGCCCTCCGACAGCCTCGCCGTGCACCTCTGGCCTGTGCGCTTCCTTTCCTCTCTCCCAATACCACTTCCTCCTCGTGACTCATTCACAATCGCATCCATTCGCACAGCAAGCCTACATCTCGCCACTCTCCACGCTCCTGCACCTCGAGCGCCTCACTCTCCAACTCCCCCTCGACCTCCTCCCCCCGCGTGCAGACCCCGCGCCGCTCGCGCTGCCCTCCAACCCGCGCTGGCAGACGTGGAACACTCGCAGTCTGACGCGGTACGACCGCGCGTCTGCGGAGCTGGCTGCTGCGCTGGGCCCGAGCTTCCAGGAGGTGCGCTGGGCGCGCGCGAGCGGGTGGGACGCTACGCCTGTGCCGCGCGGCGGGTTTGAGAGGTGCTGGGTATGGGTTGTCGTTCGGGACTCCGCAGGAAGGGGGCGCGCAAGGGGGGTGGAGAGACGGGTGGACGAGGAGGCGGAAGAGAGGGCGAGTGCGTGAGGTGAGGGAAGGAAAGAAAAAGAATTGTCCTGTATGGCTTCGCACAGTACTTTATGCCCTGTGGAATATTGCATGCCATCTATCTACCCAGACACTTCCGTTCTAGTCAATTGGGGCACTGTCTTGCTTGGGTTGGCTGTGCAAGGCGGGTAAACTGCCAGAGAACTGGAGGTGAGAACACGCCAATGCCTCCCAAACCTAGCCTGACTGTATGACACGAGACTTGCCAGGCTGCTCGAATGCTGACGAAACGCGTGTGGTGTCCGCGGCAGAGCCGACAGTGAATCTCAACCCCACAACACAACTAGAGCGGCCACATGAAATGGAGAACTCCCTTAAGTAGAAACACTTTCAAAAAGCCAGTCTTCGAAAGCAGACAGGCATTCTGACGCGGCTTCGCTTGGAAGTGCATGCTCAAGAAGACGCCGCTCGCGAACCCCTGTCACAATGCATGTTTAATCGTTCTCCCGTGCAGACCCACATCAGTCGCACATAAAACAGGACCCAAGCTCCCACAGCGTCCCATCCAAGATGCGATCGCTGAACTAATTGTCATGCTTGTTCGTGAACCAAACATCGCGCTTTTGAAGCACTACCACGTTAACGAAGGGGTACTGTGCCCGGAGCCCCTCAATTCTGCTGAGAAAAAGATGCGTGTAACTTCTCCCCAAATTCCACACGAGAATGAGCCTCTTCAGCGAGGGCGCCTTCGCGAGGAACTGCGAGAAACCCCTCCACAAGCCGCCGTTCTCGGCGGTCACTGCAGATCACACGACTTCGACAGCGAGATGGGCAAGACGGCGCATCTTGAGTAGATATTCTACAAGGTGTATATTATAGAAACCAACGTCGCACACGGCGAGGCGTTCAACAGCTTGACGTACGCGGCTCCCGAGAACGGCTGCAAGTGATAGTGCGGGCGCGGGTGCTCTTCTAGCGCAAGGTAGTTAACACTACTGTCAGGACGAGGGAGATATTCAGTGTCGACGAGGAGACGCCGCAAAGCCGTCAGTTCAGCAAAATAAGCTCGGCTCGCAGATTGTCCGAGGCATTACCGACAATAGAGAGAGAATGTGCCGCACAATGCGCGGGAGAGCGTGAGGAAGAGCAAAACGCCGATTCGGTCGCCGGCCAGAGTCAGAGGGCGGACGGCCTGTGGGCAATTCGGGTACCCCGCCGAGAGACTATGAGAAGACTTTATGGGTTAGTGAAGCATATTGGGTGCCGGGGTGGAACAGACTCGCTCGTAGATGACAGACTGCCACACTGACGGAGCCGCCCTCCGCTCAGTTGGATAGTTACATTGCTCTTGCCAGAATCATAACCATTCACATGAAACTAGTTTTCAGGGTCATGTCTTGCTAACTAGACACTCTTTGTAGAGTTAGACGGATGTTCATGAGAGCTGCGTGCCTTGTGCCCACATGCGACAGGTTTGGAGGTTCCCCTACGCAGATGGTAAGGCGGTAACTGCACTGGGGCATTGTTTCCGGCGTATTTTAGAGTGTTTCTTTCGAAGAATTTCGCAATGTCTATACAGAGGGACAGGGATGCTCTACCACTTCCGTAAAAAGGGAAGTCGGAAGGGGATGGAGGCATTGCACTGCGTTGTGCTCAGCCAAGAGGGTACTTGCAACGGATGCGTCCGCTGTAGCTCCAATGATGTGTCATACCGGTTGCAGGCTGTCCTCGGAGAGCTTCTATACCCGAGTCATGAAGTCAGACGGTAGATAGAGCAGCAGAAAGCTGTGGAGTGGGAGCGAGCTTGAGCCTCGGCCAGACCGGATGCAAAAAACTTACTCGGCCAATGGTGGCTGAGTTCCATGTTTGACTCGCGCGTCTCCAAGCTCATCAGGAACGAAGACGTTCAGAAGTTGCCTATGCTAAATCCGTGGAAAAGGATACCAAGAGGACTGCGTGTGCACTTGGCGATTAAAATGCTACAAATGCAGGATAGGCACTTGCATTTTGTGTACCGAACCCTTGGAAGACCCTGAGTCGCAAGCACGTGGCAAATACAGCCACGCGAGACTTGACCGAGGGCAAGGCGGCCGGGAGCCTGCACCTGCCTGCTCAAGCTCCTCACGTCTTCTTTTCTCTTTTGCATCCTTCGCCACCGCCGCCAAGCTTGAACCGCCGCCACCACCACCACCGTTGTCAGGCCCATCACCCCCCACTTCGCCGCCGCCGACGCTCTCGCGGGACTCCAGTGGCGTGCGCGAAGGGGCTCAAGAGACAGCCTCTGGGAGTCGGACGGTTCTTTCGAGCAGACCACCCACCCACGGTACTTTAGTCTCCGGAATCCAAGGAGCAGCACATCCCCGCCCGTCGTACTTGGTGCGCGCTGGAAATTCGAATTCGGCGCTCTGACGCGGGGCGTCGTGAAGCTCGAATCCAGTCGCACGTCAGTTCGTCTTCTCCTTGCTATCGTTTCCTCTCGCCATCACCTCCGTTCCTCACACTTCTCCCTCGGCAGACGTCTTGCCGAACGATGGCGTCTCAATCCTCCAAACCCCCTACACGCCCCGTCCTTCCTTCCGGCAACCCTTCCTTCGAGTCCACGTCCGGTTCATTCTCGTCCGACGACTCCTCGCTCTCGCCCGCGACGACCCCAGAAGTCGACTACGCGTTCCCTCCGCTTACCGTCGCCTCTCCGTCTGAGGGCGAGTGGGCGCGCGGGTGGAGCTTTGGCCCGGGCGCTGGCGCGGAACGCCGAGCGGGTGAGGAGGTCGCGGCGGCGCTTGCCGGCGGGGCCAGTGGCGGGCTGAGGAGAAGCAGCAGCAGTGCGGGAATGGGTGGAGGGAGTCGGCGGGTCAAGCCCGTGCTGAGGAAGGCTACGCCACCGGAACTCATCCCTGTCCCACCCGGGCTGATCAACTCGCCCCTGCTCGAGTCCGACGACTCGCCGTTCCGCCGCCGAGGCTCCCTTCCCCACATCTTCTCTCCTCCCACCCTCTCATCCACTACCTCCTCTACTTCCATCTCCAATTCCTCATCCTCATCCTCATCCACCCCCACCCTCGTCGAACTGCAAGCTACAATATACGCTTTCGGCACACTTTCTCATCTCCACTTTCT